>JBCJKH010019932.1:0-83805 GCA_039877255.1 Loriculus beryllinus
GTGCGGGTGCATGCCCAAAAAAGCAAGTTTTTGTCCCAGGCAGGGGGAGGCGGGGCCGTGGCGGTGCGAGGCGGGGCCGTGGCGGTGCGAGGCCTCTCCCCTCACCGCTCTCGGAGCACTCTGGGAGCGCTGTCACCAGCGGGTCCTTAGCGGTCGTGGCTGTCCGCCGGCAGCCTGATCCGCCCGGTGGCAGTGACTGCTTTCCCCGCGGCGGGTCTCGCTGCTCTCACCTCGGGGTCTGCAGCGGGGTGGTTCCCCGAGAGCCCCTCTTGGGGCCGGTACCGCCTTTCGCCGCCGCTCCGGCAGCGCCGTGCTCTCCGGGCAGCGATAGTCGTCCGGAGCGATGCCTGCGCGGCAGGGGGTGGGGCCCTGCGCCGGCGGCAAGTGACGGCGCCGGGAGGCGGGGGAGCGTAGCGGCGGCGATAGCGGAGCGGTTGCAGCGGAGGGGAGCGGCTGGCCCCGCCGCCATGGGCAGTGAGTACGGGCAGGGGGGCCCGGGGAGCCGGCCGGGCCTGCGGGGCAGCGGCGCTGGGCAGCGGGGTCGCTGTCTGCGGGAGAGCAGCACAGGGCATGGCCGGCCGCCGGCTCGGCGTGCCTGTGGTGCGCCGGGAGCGGGGCAGACTGCTCCCGGGTAGGACTCGTGGTGCCGGGCGGAGGGAGACCAAGCACCGCTCGGTCGGAGCGGTGGGTTGGCTTGGCTTGGCTTGTTCCTCTGTCCTCGGTATTTTAGCTTGAGAGCCGTCTGCTGCGGGGTGGGATGCGGGTTGTGATGAGCTGTGCGGCGACTTGGAGTAAATACAGGGGGAAGTTACCACCGCAACGTGTGAAAGTAAACGTGACATTTGGACTAAAATGTTGAGAAATCTGGCTTTCGGTGTAATAAATGCGTTTTCTTCGGAGACGTACTGATGATTATTTTCTGTGGGTATCTGAATGTGTTGAGGCTGGGAATAACATGCAGGTTTTGGAGGACAGATTAAGCATCGAACACATGAAAAAGAGTTCGAACTGTTGAGCTTTTCTGTGATGTTAAAGGAAAAACTGTCAAAAGAGATGTACCAAACATTTTAACAAACACGCCCAAAGTTCTGGTCAGAATAAGAGTTGCAGTGATTTAAATGATGATACCTGAACATATTTTAGTGATCAAATTATTTTCTCAGATAAATATTGCTGTAAAACACAACATACTCATCTCTACATGGATACTTTTTGATGTCAGTATCCTTTGCTTCCGTGTTTAACCAGCACAGGCTGATACTGGGTCATTTATTTTTAGGTGGAATACAGTTTAGTTCACTTCTGGTGATGTGCACAGTGCCACATATGAAATTATTCCAGGTGTAGAAAGAAGAATGGACCGAATTGATTAGAAAAAGAACTTCCTTTCACATTTATTCCCTGTTTTCAGCTGTTTTAAGAAGAGGCTGTTTTCAAACACCAAAGTAGTGTGTGGATGAAATAATTCCCTTACTTTATGTTTTCTCCTAGAAGCTAAATAAAGTTGTATGAAGCTTTCTGAATTCATAAACGTTCATTAATATATTTTTCTTTCTTTTTTTGTGTGTGTGTTTCCTGGAACAGTAAAATTTTTAGAAGTTATTAAGCCATTCTGTGCAGTGTTACCCGAAATCCAGAAACCAGAGAGAAAAGTGAGTGCCACGTTATGTTCTTCCTTTACTGGTTCACATATACTGTGATATTCAAGTCCATGCTCCAGTATAAATACAGTCAGTGGGTCCTGAAGTAGGACATACTCCTTGGAGGAGAGAAATCCATGTTGAGGTAAAATATTACCATGACGAGGAATTCTTAACAGCCTTCTGGTAACTTGTTCCACTTGGTAATCACAGATTTAATTCTTCCTTTTCCACAAAATATTTTCTACTCCCCCAGCTGTGATTCACCCTGATGAAGTGGGGAAGTGATCTGTGACATAGGGCAGGTAATTGCTTCGTGTTCACCTACTGGATGTGACACTTGTCTTAGTTCTGAAATCAGAGAACTGAGTTCACTTATAGATGATCTCTGTTCCCTTAGGCCTAGAAATGCCTCCCATTTCCTCAGCACATATTCTAGATTAAAATTAATGAATTTCTGCAGATCTGGAAGAGACCTGCCTTGGCAAAAACCCTTCCCATAACCACTGTTCTTTAGTTGAAAAAATCAAGCAAGCATGTACCATTTAGGTGACAAAGGTTCTCATTGGAGTAACAAATTTGACTGTCATGAAAATTCCTTAAGAGCTAAATGTTGATTTTTATATTCTTAAAAAGAAAATGCACATCTGGGAAGATGGCACCATCTGAGGGAACCTTCTTTGATGGATGAGAGGCTCCTAAAAGTTAGGACTGGCTACAGAGATGCTTGTGTCAATAACCATAGCTGAGCCTGCTGGATTGAGTGGAGAAAATACAGTTAAAAACTTCTGATTATTCCCTCCTGGAACTGATTTCTAAAAAGATTGGGATTTATTTCCTGGCTCTTCGTTCCATCTGTTCTTCCTTGTTGCTTTCCAGCATCTTTCTGTCTTGGGACAGGTTCCCAAATCAATTTTTTAGGTCAAAGTCATGTTCAGAGCAGTAGTCTCCAGAGCTAAGATTTGGATGCGCCAGATCTGGGTAGGAGGTATAATCCTTGTTTCTGCAGTTGTGAACCATAGTGCAATCTCCAGGTGCTGATTTATGGCCTATCTGGGATTAACTGATCACATGCATCCCATTTTTGTCTGGTAGGGTGGATGGGAAGAAGAAGCCAAGACAAATCTACACACACTGATGTTTCTGTAGAGCTCACTGGCAGTTGTGATTTTGTTTTTGCTTTTGGTTTCTTTTTTCCTCCTGCTTTTCTCTTTGCCAGAGAGGAACAGGGACTCAATCTGTCCATGTCCTCCAAGAGCAGATGAAGGATTCTCAAAGAGGTGCCAAGATTCCTGTCCTCTCTATTTGGGTCACTTTGTCTTTATTACTATCTAGGTCGCTGTCTGGGCAGTGGCTGCCAGTTGCCAGCTTTGTACAGATTTGAAGTGAAAAAATGGGAGCTTCCTTCTGACACTGAAGAGCCCTTTGACCATCTTAAGTGCTGGTCCTTGCTCACATATAGTTTATCAAGTGAGTTAGATCATTCTATCTAATTCTTTCTTACTTACTGTTTTCTTGCAAGCTGGCACTGGCAGACATCATTAGTAATGGTTTTAGTGGATTGGTTAATGCCAGGACAAGAAATGAAGATAAAATAGAAAAATGAACCTATTTTGTCTACGCTGTACCAGTTATATGAAGAAAATGAACTCTGTGCCAGCCGGCACTAAGGCGTTAAGTGAAGGTGGAGTTTTGATTCAGTTGGATCCTGGCTGAGAGATGTTTTCTGTCAGTGGGGAGTGTTGCTTTTGTGTTTTGGCCCACTCAATGAACAGAAACAATTGCTACTTTGTAGTTAGTGATATCAGTTCATATTTCCTTCAGAAGCACAGACTTTTCTAAGTAGAACACACTGTTCAGAACACCAAGAAGATGGAGCTTAAGTCCCTTCAGTTTCACAAATTACAAGAAAAATGTCAAAGGAATAAAATGTCCGAGTGAATCTGATCAGATGATGAAATGTATCATCTTTGTACTTGTTACCATTTGTGCTTGCAGTGTTTTTGTACCAGTCTGTAGTTTGTTGTTCCTGGCATATGGATTCAGCTGCTTCCTGGGCTTATTTTCCCGTCTTTTTGAATCAGAGGGACTGTTTTCCTTGGGAGTAACTCTGATTTGGGTGATGCAGAATCTCTCTTATGCTCATACTCAATGCACTTACAGAGAGAGCCAGGGCAGTTGTAGAATGTGAGTGATGCTCTGGGAGCTGAGGTTAACAGTGGGGCTGCAGAGATCCTTTGATGAAATGTTTTTGTTTTTACAAGTCTGTACTTAAAATCTGAACTGTAAAATTCAAACAGCACTTGGTAAAGTGGGTCAGCACTGCGTAAAGTCAAACACAAGGCACTGTCTGGATTTCTTTGCTGCTGTCACTATTTGTCTTTTTTTATCTTTGTACTTCTGTATTTTTAGCATCTGGCCTCTTTTAAAAGAGTGAGGTAGTATCAGTAAATAAATCAAATTAGAGGCATTATTTTACTTCAAAGTAGGTGCATGATTTAATTTATAGAGACTATTATGGCATTTCTCTTGCTTGAGAAGCTGTGCTGCTGCATCAGTTTGCAGTTTCTCATTTGTGGGTGTTCAGCACCAATAAAACCAGGCACTAATCTTTCTTCTTGTTACTTCTCTCCAGGCAGGTTCAGTGGTTGGAGGCAGAAAGCTTCTATTTCTGCTGTATCTGTCTTACCTGTTAGTTCACGTCATGTTCTAGTAGCTGTGGTACTTTTGCCTCCGGTGAACACACTTATCACAGTGGTTCTGGCTCATGGAGGAGAGGTGGGAACTTGAAGATAAAACAGCATCTTGGTGCTCTCTGGTCTCTTCAGGAGCATTTCTTTCTACCTCATGCTTTGAGCAATCCTCTGGTTCAAATTTAAGTTTTGTGTTTCTTCTGTTGTGCCTGGGACTAATTACAGTTGCCTCAAATGTTGTGACCCTGAGATTCTCTTCAATGTATTAGTGACTAATGATCATTAGTCTGACATTCTTTTAAAAGTAATATATAATCTCCATCAATAAAAGCATTTTTTGGGGGGAGTGAAGAGTCTAAAAATGGTTTTGTGGTCTGTGTTCATGAAGATAATGCTGATTTTAAGTTTCTTCTAACAGCCTTTGAAGAACTTAATTCTAAGCATTTTGAATACTGCCCAAACCTCATGGTTCTTCTGGTTCTTCTCACTTGTCTTCACAGCAGTTAAATCTCTTAAATAAATGTATAGTGCTTTAGTTTAGTAACTTCCAGCCGTACAAAACAGTGCCTCCAACCTGTTGAAGCCCAGAGCACTAACCACTGAACATAAAGGGGGTTTTGCATTAATCTTTCGTGCTTGTTCTGGTATGTCTGTGTTTCCAGTCATGCTGTCACTTTTCTGTAAATACCCACTGTATTACAATCCTATATAAAATACATTCTACTGACTGGGTCTCAGCTATGCTGTCTGCCAGAGCCCAGGTTTCTCTGGCTACACAGAAGCCCATGACTGTCTCTATAAAATCTGAAATCATATTAAAGTCTAATGAGAGATGATGCTTCTGGTTCAATATCTTTGCATTTAATTAAGTTTATTTCATTAATTGTACTCTGCATTGGTTTTGCACAGTGAAAATTCTACATCCAATGAACACATTAACCTCTATGATCTGTTCTGTAGATCCAGTTCAGAGAGAAGGTGCTATGGACAGCCATCACGCTCTTCATTTTCTTAGTATGCTGCCAGGTGGGTGTTGATGTTCCCTCTGCTCAGACACTGTGTGTGCTGTACATATAAAATAGAATGCTAAAAGGGTGAGAAGTTTGTGTTTGTGTTTCATGTTGATCTACTACTTTACGATGAAGTATTTAATACTTCAGTTAAACCTGATTCTCTGACATAGTCTTTATTATGGATTCTGTATGTTTTCACAGACCAATTTTTTCTATTTAGTCTAAAATACATCGTGTTTTTTCTTGTTGTATGAAGGCTCCTATCAGATGAGAATACTGGCTGCAGGATAAACAGCTGAGCTGGTTACATACTGAGCAGCATAAGCAAACTGAACAATTTGATGTCTTTTTTACCCTCTGCTCCTAGCTAAATTGACATTTTAACAGTGTTGAGTGAAACAGAATTGACCTTTTACCTGATTCTTCTTGAACAAGCAGATGGGTTGTAAAGACTGCAGGAAGATGTTTTCCTGAGTTCTTTAACTTGACATTCAGAACTTGTTTTTTGTGAATATACTGGCAAAGACATTAGCCAACCCCTCCAAAACAGAGCTCTTTGTAAACATTGACATGATCTTTATTACTCATAGTTGCAGGAGTTCCTAGAAGCTGTACCTGTGTTGTAAACAGATAGTGTTGTTTTGCTGGGTTTCGATAAGAATCCATGTATTACTTGATGCATAGTTTTTTAGAGCTTGTAGACCTCTTCTGAACTGTATTTTATATTTTCATACTTAAAATGAACTGTTCATCTTCAGAATCAGGCTTTTTAAGTTATATTTATCAACTTACCAATTCCAGACTCTGGAGCAGTAGTTTAATAATGACTGTTTACAACACTGAAGGACTGTTGAAAGTCTAAAACACAGCTCTTGTACTGTCCTATTTGTTTGGAAGGAGGAGGTGGGAATGATACCAGAGCTAGAACAACATGTAGTTTATCTACCTGCTTGATATATGCATCATTAAGAGTTTGAATCTATCCAAAATATTACAGTAATTGAATAAGGAAAGTGGATGGTGCAGACTGGAGTTTTCAGGAATAAGTCTATAAGCTTGCCTGGGTTCCTGATCTACTGCTTTTGTGATGCAGAAGAGTTGTAAAGAGTTCAAAATCCCTCAGGACTGACATATAGAATGTTGGAGGGTTTGTATAAACTTGGCTAACTTTGACAGTTCTGCCTGGGATATTTTAAAACACATCGCCAGCTGTGGAATTTGAATGTTTAAACTTGCTGGAAGAAGGTACTTTAATCGTCATTTATGTTGTATCTTTAATTTGTATATAAATAAAAAAGAAATAAATTCTACTTAGGACTGTTTAAAAGCAAGAATTAAAACCCTGCTTGCTTCTGTCATCTCCAAGATGCTTTGCTACAGTTTTCTCTCTCTTTATTTGAAACTCCAATTTTCTGCAAAGATTTGGTGAAATAAGTGATGGCATAAGTAATCTGATGTTTTTCCCTGTTCTGTGGATGATCTGTGGTAGGTAACTGGTTTTATGCTTTTTCTGTTCTTTTGGGGAGTTGTAGTATTCCAGAATGACATGTCAGGCATTTACATCTTTAACTGCAGCAATCTGGTTTATGAGCACTGATCCTTTTTAGGGGTTTCTGCTTTCTGCTGTAGAAAGGACTTAGTTTAGTCCTCTGAGTCATACCCCAATTGGGGGATTAAAATAGATGCTGTCAATGCCTCTGATTTAATTAAAAAGAATTGGAATAAATGATTCTAAAGAGTGTAAAAGTTGAACCATTGTGCACTAACAGTTTTGGATTGATGCATGCTGGCTTTGTGTATGTCTAACACTGTTGTGTGCTTTGACAGATACCTTTGTTTGGAATCATGTCATCAGATTCTGCAGATCCGTTCTATTGGATGCGAGTTATTCTTGCGTCAAACAGAGGTTAGTATATTATTCCTTCCTCTGTTTTTATGGCTATAAAAAGAGCAGGAGATAAATGGTTGGCTGCTAAATTTGATACAACCCAGATGTCATGTTGAAACACTGTAAAGTTCTTAACAGAGATGTAATTAAAACCGACTGATCCTCGAGGAGTTTTTCATCTTGGGGATGGGGTTTCTTTTGACATGCAGATGAGAGCAGTCTTGATTCTGAAGTTCTGGGATGATTCTTTTTTGAATTGTAGAGCAGCTTCTTTCTGATTAATATATGGGACAGGGAATCTTCTGCCCCACCACTTACAAACAGCACTAGTGTGCAGTATGAGAGTGTAGGCTAGAAACGTGCCTCATGGTGTATTGACAGCATTGTATGTGAGTAGTTTTATAGGTGGGAAAGTTAAGGGCAGAGGTGATGAGGCTGATAGTTTAGCAATAGACAAGTGGCTCCCAAACAAACGTATAAGACTTAAACTAATGCTAGAAGTCTAAAACTCAGATGGGTGATCTCACGTGTGACTCTAAATGGGGACACTCACTTCATCTGTATCATGGAAATTGCTGGAACTAAGAAAATCAGTGGAACCCTCCAATGTGAAGGTACAAAGTATTTAGGAATGGCTAATTTGGTCACACCAGTGAAGATAGCACATGAAGGTAAATAAGCTACCTGCTTCAAGCCCTACTGTGTGAGGTGTCCCTGCTTATGGCAGGGGGGTTGGAACTAGATGATCTTAAGGTCCTTTCCAACCCTAACTATTCTATGATTCTATGATTTACATATAAAACTCTATGTCTCACTAGCAGATACAAAATAAGCTGTTCACTACCCAGACAGAAGATTAGAGAGACTGAAAGCACTAAAAAGCAGGAGTGGGAAGGTTACTTTTCACCTAAGTCAAGTGACTGGAGATCATTGGAGGGTGGGAGGTAAAAGCTGAAGTTTCTGACATCCTCATTTTCTTGCTGTTGTAGAAATAGAGATTTGAATTTTTGAAAAGATAGAGCTGAAATGAAGATTACCAATGGCAGAAATGAAACTCCAGACAATAAGGAAGGTGCTCAAAACCCCTTTGTTGAATTCAGATGACTTATTAAAGGCTCTTCAGGAAATGAATTTATTGAGGGGTAAGAGGGAAAACCTCATGGCTTAAGTACGGGTTGAAAAGCCCAGAAGAAATGCCTGCACACGTCTGTTAAGTGCCACAAAGTGACTATTGCGCAGTCCTAATCTGCCATGCCACAAAGGATACAGTGGAACTGAAGAAACACTTAGGGAAAGGCATCAGGGAGCATCTAAGGTAGATATTGATCTATTGAAAGAGATAGAAAGAGATCCTAAAAAAAAAAAATAAGGATTCTTTGCCATGAAATGTGCATATTCCATATGTGTTCATCTCTGGAAATAAGTGGCTAGGGGATGGATAGCCACTTTTTTCTGTATACTGTAAGAGGGAGGGGGCAGCCCCTGCTATTGTTAGGCAGCATATGTCACTCAAAGCTTCTGAATAAATGACTGATCCATAGGAAAAGCCTGATACCTCCCTCACCAGAGAAGGGGCCCCTTCCAGAGGTGAGGTGAGAGGACAGAGAAGCCACTGGGCTGATCAGCTGTGCATGTACTGTTCCTTGATAGGCTATGCCCAAAAGCTGAGCTTCAGTGTACATTGACCTCTGGTGTTAGCATGGTTCCACAGAAGTATTTGAAGTGAAATGCTACACAGGTTTTTCATGCTGTCTTCAAAATGACAGATTTTAGCCCAGTGCAGAGATTACAGTCTTTGGTTTGATTGTACCTGGGCTGGAATAGAACGTATTGGAAGCATTATGAAAAATGTTCCTTATAGCTCAGAAACCTTTCACCAGACCTAATATCCTCAGAGGAGAATTCTTTAGGAGATATGTTTGAATGGCAATTAGAATCATAGAATCAAGTAGGTTGGAAATGACCTTTAAGATCATCAAGTCCAACCATTACCCCACCACTGCCAAGACCACTGCTAAACCACGTCAGTAAGAGCCTCATCTATACGGCTTGTGAACACTTGCAGGGCCGGTGACTCCAGCCATGCCATGGGCAGCCTGTTCCAGTGCCTGAGCACCCTTTGGGGAAGGAATTGTTCCTAATATCCAATTGTGTTAATATCCTAATATCTGATAGTGTTACTTTTTCTTCCTGTTCAGGTACTTTGATGGAATTAGGTATCTCCCCCATTGTGACTTCTGGTTTGATCATGCAGCTGCTGGCGGGAGCGAAGATCATCGAAGTTGGTGACACTCCAAAAGACAGAGCCCTGTTCAATGGAGCTCAGAAGTGTAAGCACTGTTCCAATGGAAAGCAGTGAGCACGTTTTTACTCTGGGGAAAGCAGCCTGCCTAAGGGATAGTAGCTCTGAGATTTCTTTGGTAGGTGATTGCAGCAAAGGATATTTAAAGGATTTGCTTTCTCTCTTGTTTTAGTATTTGGGATGATTATTACCATTGGGCAAGCCATTGTGTATGTTATGACTGGAATGTATGGAGATCCTGCTGAAATGGGTGCTGGAATTTGTCTTCTTATTATAATTCAGGTTTGTAATGAGCTATTTTGTGTGTAACTGAGACTGGTTGGATACAATATAGCTAGAAAGAAAAGTCCTTTTTATGTCTGGTTGCCTTTTATTTATTTATTTTTAATGCTGTAAACCATCACCCTTTGTACCTGTCTGTATATGTGAAATCCTAAATGTTCCATAAAGGAGAAGAAATCTGGGATAGTTAGTATCAGAACTGTTTCAGATAGGAGTGGCTGTTTAATTCAAAGTAAAGGAATTAGTAGACTTTGAAGTAGTAGCTGCTGCTAAGTATCACTTCTCACTGAACAGCACAGATGCAGCTTTGAGACATTATCCTGTAGAGCAAAGCAGTAAATGCCCCAAATTCAATGCTTACTGAGTAATCTGTTTGCAAGTGTCTGTGTTGAACAGTTACGGGGATTGTTGCCAGGTGAGATGTGCAGGCGTTTGTACGTGAGAAGGCAGAAATACTGCAGGAATGATGTATAGGTAAAAAACTTCCTCAGCACACTCCAACATGATGAAAATACAGAAGCAGGGAATGAATATATAATTCTTGACTTGATTTACTCTTCTTTCTGCTCAGTTCTGTTCCTTTTCCCACAGCTGTTTGTTGCTGGTTTGATCGTGTTGCTGTTAGATGAATTGCTACAGAAAGGCTACGGCTTGGGATCTGGTATTTCCCTGTTTATTGCTACCAATATCTGTGAAACCATTGTCTGGAAGGCCTTTAGTCCTACTACCATCAACACTGGCAGAGGTATGTGTGCCATTACAGTTAGTTATAATGTTTTTCAGTGGATGTGTACTTATACAGAAACTATCAGTGTTTATCTGATGGCAATTAAAAATCTTTTAATATGTGATAATTATTATTAGGCTGAGAGAGCAGGGCTGGTTCAGCCTGGAGAAGAGAAGGCTCCTTAAGGGGAGACCTTAGAGCAGCTCCAGTGCCTAAAGGGGCCAACAGGAGACCTGGAGAGGGACTGGCAAAGGGGAATGGCTTTAACCTGCCAGAGGGGAGATTCAGATGAGCTCTTAGGCAGAAGCTATTCCCTGTGAGGGTGCTGAGGCACTGGCACAGGGTGCCCAGAGAAGCTGTGGCTGCCCCATCCCTGGCAGTGTTTAAGGCCATGGGGTTTGGAGCAACCTGCTCTAGTGGAAGGTGTCCCTGCCCATGGCAGGGGGTTGGAGCTGGATCAGCTTTAAGGTCCCTTCCAACCCAAACCATTCTATGATTACCTTCTAAAGTTAAATGTCTAACACTGAAGATCAAAAGTGGTCTGACTTATTTGAAGATGAATAAATGACCTGTAGGTTTCCCTTTGCTGATTTGAATTGCAGCAGTTAAAGCCCCCTGACTGAAGATTGTGGATTTCCAAACCAAATTAGTCTTTTTTCAGCATCATTTAGTCCCTAGAAGCAGAGAAGAAATACTATGTTCAGAGGAGGTGGTTATGATCCAACCATTACTTGTGGCTATAGGATTTTTTTATAGTTAGTGCCTCCCAATTACTTTAAACTGGTTTGATTCTTCAGCCACTACCATCTCTTCATTCCTCAGCCAATCATTGACAGCATCTGGTTGTCCTGAGACCCTAGAAATAAGCAATGCTAAATTAAGATACAGCCTGTTGCATCAAGGAGTTAACTAGTTTAATACATTTGGAGTCATGAGCCATTATTTTAGTTAGCTTTCATTTCACCTTAGTAGCTTTGTTGTATTTTTTTACTCCTTTTCTAAAGCTATTTTCCTCATTGTTTATCACTTCTAATCATTCTCCTGCCCCAGCAGAGAAAGGAAAAGTATATTCTTTCATGTGTGTGACTTGGGGTTTTTGTTTGGTTGGTTTGAGGATTTGGTTGTCTGTTTTAACCAGGAATAATGTTTTGGTAGATTAAGCTAAACCAGAATCCTGTATTGTGATGCATCTGTTGAAACAGGATTTATGTCCTATTGTATCAGATTTTACTGTGTCAGATTTCCAAAACAAAGATGCCATTTTTTTAGCAGGTTTTTAAATTACAGATTAAAATTCCTTTGACTCTTTTGTTTTGTGCAGGGACAGAGTTTGAGGGGGCTGTGATTGCCTTATTTCACCTTCTGGCTACACGAACTGACAAGGTCCGGGCTTTGCGGGAAGCTTTTTACCGACAGAATCTGCCCAATCTCATGAACCTGATTGCTACAGTGTTTGTATTTGCTGTAGTCATCTATTTCCAGGTAAAATAAGCAATTCCTCATAGTAGCTCTGCAGCTGCAGAGGTGGGAGGGCACAGACCCTAAACACTGCAGTGACTGGGGGGAAATGCACAAGTTAAAGTCGAGTCTCTCTCAGCTTTGAGCAATGAACTCTCTTTATTTCAGTACTGTTGTTCAGTAACATACCTCTGGGGCGGTGCTGCTGTTAAGTTCTATAGCCCACATTCCATTAAATGCCATACACACTGTGAGAGTATTTTTATTAAGAATGACTTCTGGAATTGCAGTAATTGTCACATAAATATGGTTGAATACTCATCAGTGACTTGGAAGAATATTCTTGGACAGAGTGAAGAGCCTTCTGCTTTGGGGTGGGTATGTATGGATTTACTCTAGAAACAGCCATGTAATCAGTGCAGAGCTAATTTGGTTTTCCCCTCAGTTTCTTGAAATCCTTAGCTAGCATTAAATTTAATTCTTTAAAATTTAAGTATTAACTGCTTAAGCTTATGCTTAAATACCAAGTATATAAGTATAAACTTTTAAGTATTTACTGAAGTGGATACTAAAGCAGGATCCATAGGGTGATTTTCTTGTTTGTGTGTGTGGCTAAGATGTGATTTATTGCTATTCTTTTTAAGCTGTTGAGTCAGTGCTGGCAGAAAAAACTTGGATTATGTGGTTTTCAAATCCATGTGGCTTTTCTTGGGTTTACTTAGCCAAAGGCCTGCCCCAGAGGAATGGGCCTTACCACACAATTCCTGCTGATAACTGGCTATTTAAATGAAAGTCTTTTATTGAGCCCTATTCTATAAAGCGTATGTTAAAGGGATGTCATTTAGCAGATGAGAGATTATGTTTATGTAATAAGAACATAATAAAACCAAGCAGTAACACTTACAACTCCTTAAAATTTGGATCCAGGCTGTGGCAGAAAACCTCTGGCTTTTGCTGTCTCAGACCTTGCACTCCTTGTTTATCCAGCCAGAAGGCTGTGGTTAGGAATGGCTTTTTGGCATTTGAGGAACACCACCTATGCTGGAAATAAGCCTGGTGTGTTTGTGTTCTTTCCATAGGGGTTTCGTGTTGATTTACCCATCAAGTCTGCACGCTACCGAGGACAGTACAGTAGCTATCCGATCAAGCTCTTCTATACCTCTAACATTCCCATCATTCTGCAGTCTGTTTTAGTTTCAAACCTCTATGTCATTTCCCAGCTGTGCATCTTGAACATGTTTGAGTACACAGAACTTTCCATGTTTCAGGGGAAATAAAAAAGACTGATTTGGTACTGCCATTTTAATACTTGAATATAAAAGAGTTTATATTCTCTTTCCATACTTATATCAATTTTTGCTTAATGCTTGATTTTATTTTGACCAAGGATGAGCTGTTAACTACACTAAGACCCAAATTAAATGATTAGTGCCTCAGCCCAAGGAAGATCATCTTTAAGCTCTTCCAGTTACCATCCCACACACACATTCACAGCTAAGCTGTTAGGTAACAGAAGTCCTCTAGATCTGTGCAGAATTCCACTTTGTTAAAGGTATTTAAAACTGTTACTCTTCCTCATGTTTCCTGTGGGAGTCAGTCCAGGAGACTACCACCAGCACACTGAAGGCTTCTGTGTCATTGAGAACAGCTTACAGAGTTGTAAACACTTTTACTCCAAAATTGGGCAAGCATTTCTATATAATTGCAAAGTTATCTGACCACTTTCATCTTTTTAGCTTGTGAGGGCTCAGAGTAGTGTCTGCTAACTTATACCAATGTGCATTAAGTGCTGACATTAAGCTTCATTCTTTGTGTTTGTGTGTATGCATGCACATATGTATTTCACGAGTGGGGAAAAGCCTGTGTCTTAGTTTAAGCTCTGCTATTGTAGCAATGATTTCAAGGTTGAAAGCAACAAAACAAACTTAAATCCAGGATTCTGCCATTTTTGTTACATTATTTAAGTTGAGAGAGGGAAATTATCAAGGCCATTCTCTTTTCCTGTTGTAGACATAAAATTCTTAATTGTCAAGAAATAGCTCAGTCTATTTAGATAGGAACAGCCTGGTTTGGGTGTAGCCGGAGGTTATAGTGCAGGTTTACAGATATTTACAGGTAGCTGTAAGGTGATTAGATTGGTAATGGGCAAAATCACATTAAAGGAAATTTTGGTGAGAAATTAGGGAAAGAAGTTTTTCACTGTGAATGTGGTTAAGCATTAGAACCAGGTACCTGGAGAGGCTGTGCAATATCCATACTTAGAGGCAGTAAAACCTTTACCAGACTTACTGTGAACAACCTGGTCTAACTTAGAAGTTGGTCCTGTTTTGACCAGGTGTTGGTACCAGGTGGCTTCTCACGGTCTCTTCCACTTGGAAATATTCTTAGACATAGCATTTTGCAGTGAAGCTTGTTCAGCTAGTATTCCAGCAGTTTTGCTGCTTCTTACAGAAGATCCCAGATTCTTCCCTTGAAGCGGTTGAGAGCGATAGGCTTTGTTCTTCGTACTTAAGTCATGGTTACCTGTTGGCATTAGTCAGTATTCAGCATTTTACTCAAAGGCAATATCAACTGAAGGAACAATTTTTTTTCTCTCTAGATACAAACAGAAACAATAATAAAATTATTCAGGTCTTATTAGCGACTTAAATTACTTTGTCCTTCCATGATCACATTTATTAAAAATGCTTCAATAAATAACTTCAAATAAATAATATAGCTAAATGAAGTTTAAAGACTGCATAAATATTTTTTTCCTGCTTCTAAAGAGGAAATAGCCTTGTCTTAGGAATATTTCTGACTTTCAAATCAATACTGAGTGAATTCTGAAAGCCATGGCAAAGTTGAGCTTGCTGAAACTGTGTCAGTTCTTTGATGCAAGTTGCCTAAGGGTTTGTCTTCAAACATATGAAATATGCTTGATTTCTACCGGTGGTGAATAGAAAAACAGTCAAGCCCCTCTCTTGTCCATAAATTCATGGAGGAGTTGTGCTGGGGGGAGGAGGGAAAGGAATGAAGTTGATAATCGTCAAATATTTGAACTTCTATAGGAAAGAGGAAATCTAAGGTGAAAACTAAGCAGCGTAATTGAAAGTGGAAAGAGTAGTTTCAACAAAGGAAAGGATTTTGCAGGATGCTACAAAAATGCGTAAAGCAACCAATAGAGGTGGAGAAGACATGGTATGGGAAACTGAAGAGAGTTTGTGGTTTACGGAAGAAGGAGGGAAAAGCAGAGAGAGTAGAAACTCCCAGCATGTTTATTTTCAGTGACTGGTGCTGAAGCTTCATGGTTTGCTTACTTGTTTTGGAGGCTTCTACAAGTGGCAGGAATTTCAGGGCTTATCAAGACCTGACAGAATGAAGTAGCAAGTGTGTATGTGTATGTATATATACACACCCCATCCCTTAACAGGTAACTTAAAAAACCAAGTGGCTTCATGCATTGATAATGTGAAAATACTCTTGCAACAACAGCAGGGAACAGGCAATTCCATGATGTTCGTGAGCAGCCTTTGTTTCTCAGGTCAGTACTATGGAGAAGGGGGCCATAATCATTACTCATTTGATTGGACTTTCTCACTTCTGTTGAGAAATGATCAAAAAAAAGGCCTGGGTAACAGATGGTTAGTTTTAATAGCAACTTTTTCAAGAAAAACATCTTTTATTTCCTTTCTTGCTGTGAAAGGTCTTTGCAGTGTCTTCAGACCTGTGACTTACACTGCATGTTCATCTACCTCCACTTGCTCGTCTATGGCAAGAGGTTTTCAGCTTCAGATACAGTTGAGGGCTGTGGTAAATGCTTTTGTCTTCACCCTAGAACAGGTTTTTGATTCAGAGAATCAGGTTTACAAGTAGAGATCATCGTTTTTATAATGTATTGATCAGCATAACTATAATCGCTATATGTTACAGAATAGTTACAGAAATTTTGTTCTTTGTTACTGTCAATTCATTGTATGATGTAATGTTAGATACATGGTTCATCACCCCTTTCTGTGTTCTTCGAAGACACCACGGAAAACTGGTGTTTTAATCCTTGTGAATTAGTTGACTGAAAATGTATTAATAGCATTCAATATGTATGAGGAAAAGTTTGTTATAAGTTAAATTTTAAAATAATTACTATTAACATTAAAAATGGAAATCCTTTAAAAAGTTGGCGTTGTCCACTAGTGAACTGGAAAAACCTACTGAGATTTGATTTCACTGTCATACTTACTTTTATTCAAAGATTTTTAGATAGATTTTGTTTTTAATGCACTTTCAGAATTTCAGGTGAAATAGTTACTGAATGTAAACATCTCAACTAGTTTGAAATAAAGAGATGTTCTAAAATCTGCAAGAGAAACTGAAGAATTGTCAGAAACTGGTTCATTCCCTGAGGACAGTATGGTTCTGTTTACTAGTGATTTCACCAGTTAATGGCCGCATCTGTCTTTAAAACATGGGCAGCAAACGTATCGTAAGTATTTGTCTGGTTCAAATTAATTTAGTGGATTACATGAAGGTTATATAGTTGATATAATTTCACGTTTAGTTTTAAGTAACTTTATTCTTTAAAAGTCCATTTAAATTAGAACATGGTGTATTTTTTTAAAGTGGAATACAGATAAAATATTCTTGTGTCTGGCTTTTGTACTGAACGCGTAGGAACAGAGAGTAGTATTCAGAAATGACTTTTTAGTGAAGTGGAAGCAGAGGCTGGGTATTGCTTTCTGGGAAGGTTCTGGGAAGGGAGGTGGGAGCAGAGGCTGGGTATTGCTTTTTGGGGAGGTTTTGGGAAGGTTCTGGGAAGGAAAGTGGGAACAGAGGCTGGGTATAGCTTTCTGGGAAGGTAGGGGGCAGGGGCTGCCTGCCTTTGTTTGGGCACTGGTGTAGCTCATGGGAAAGCTGGAGGGCGGTAGAGAGAGGTTTTAACCAAGTAGCCTGGGAACGTGCTGTGAGTTTTAGGAACCAGTGCTGCTAGAGGGAGCTACTCTGACATGCCTGGTCTTTGGAGATCACAGGCATGATATATAAAAAGCACTATAGAGACAGTTATGGCTAAAATGTCAGCCTTAGAGCTCAGAGAAGTATTTAAGATATTTTCTTTGTACTCATAAAAAAATTTTTTTCATTTTTTTGTTGTTGGACTTTTTTTTAGTTACTATGTGTTCTAAGAAAAATTATTAGTATTCTGCTCTAGCTGTCAGTTGTACTGAGGTTTCATGCTCATGGCAGTACATGTTAAATAGTTACGAAAGTCTGAGATAGGTAGAAAGGTGAAATGTACTTGTTGAAGTGGATGATTTTGCAGTATCTCCATCCTAAAACAAGAAAAAATATTTTAAAACTGCCACATAAAAAATTCAAGGTATGTCTTGTTTATAATGAAGGTGTATGTAACATAAAGAGCTTTGGTACAACTTTTATCTAGGTTTTCTTTTTTCTCTTTATGTGAAGACCCTGATGTGATCAAGCCCTGAGTGTCAGCTAGCACTAGCAAACCACTTTAGCACCAGCAAGAATGCAGGTGGAGGTAGTCTTTTGACAAAGGTTTTTTTTTTATTTAAATACTGAATTTATTGGAATTTACAAGCCTGGATCACAGTAGCTAAAAAAAAATTCTGATAGTACTGTAGTTCTGATAGGAATTTTAAGGGTAGCATAATCTGGAGTAAAAATGTATTTATGTGGAATATCTATATTTCAATTCAGGAAGCAATTGAATAACTTGAATTTTGTGGGCTAGTAGATTAGAATTTGTGGCTTTATTTGTGGAGGTAGGGGAGATACAGTGAAATAAGAAATTATAAGCATAATTTGGCTTCTGTATTTGTCTTTCACTTACTGCTTTCTCTGTGTTTCTTAATAGAGCTGGATTTTTCATGGGTTACACAAATCTTTTCTTAGATCAGAAGACATAATGAAATTATGTATGTATCCTGGCATTGAGCTGCAACTGCTTGGTAGCTCAGGTTTTAGTGGTCAGTAAAACTTTACTGTCACAGACAGTACCTTTTTAAAGATTATCTGTGTTAATACTAGTATTTGAAGCCATGCTTTCAAGTAGACTTAGATTTCTGTCCTAGTGGTGTTTTCAATATGCTGTGCTGCTTTAAAAGACATTTTATGATCTAATTTATTTTCTAGGATTGCAGGAAGTAGTTCTTTGAATATATCTTCAGCTGAGGGCTGGATATGATACATTGGCAGGCATTGTTCTACTTTATTAAATGAAAGTTAAACAGAAAGCCATTTAAATGTCTTGTTATCTGTAGCAGTTATTCATGTAAAACTAATGCAGTGTGTATGAGATAGTACTGTAGTGGGGCAGAGCAAATGACAAACTGGGAACATGAAGTCCCATCAGCTTGTTTCTCTTTATTGTCATGCTGTGGTTATGTGAAAAGAGGAGAATGTTTCAGTTCCCCAGTTCTCTGATACTTCATTGAAAGTTCTATGTTTTTCTGTATAGTTTCTCTGTAATGTGGTAAAATAGACATCATAGAGCAGTTTGTGTGATTAAATGTATATGATACTATCATTGTCAAGGCTGGACAAAGAAGCTGAAACTGGTTCAGGGTCTTGGAACAAGTCTTTCAGTGTTTCATAGTTGATTTGTTGCTAATGTATATTATTTTGCCCCAGCAGTTTACAGGTGGAGGGTAGGAAGTAAGAGAGGAAGAAGCTTTGGTGTGCCTGAAATCTCTGGGTGCTCTATTTCTGTGAAAGCCTTTTTTCTTTTGAAGCTGTGTGTATTAATGCATAGCACTTATATCTTCAAAGGTTATGTAAGATTTTTGTTGCACTGTAGAGATGACAGCTGCATGTGTCATGGTAAAGAAGCCATTAATTACATCATCAAGTAGTGTAGTGTCACAAGATTTCAGGTGCGTGGAAGCCAAGTAATTTTACACATTTAACCACCTTTCCCATACCTAGCATCCCCAAGATAGACACCAATAGTTCTTGCAATGCTGAGCTTGAATCGTAGTACTGCAATACAGGATATAGTTAGGAACAATAAAACCTTTTTGTGAGTTGATCCCAAGCAGTCTAAATGTTTTCCTTTTTTCTTCCTTTTCTGGATACTCAGTTAAACTCCTGTTTAATGAAGTGTTCTCTTTACACTTGTAGAAAGTAAAAATGCAAGACTGAAGTTATTCTCCCCTGTCTTCTTTATGTAATTCAGATATTATTTATAGGATGAAAACAAGCTGCAGCGTAGTATTGTTTCACATTACAAAGATAATGAAGTTGCAGTCTGTTTTTACTTTGAATAAAAATCTTTGCCTGTATAAACTCAACAAAAGACGAAGATGCTGGTTCTTTAATTTGGATTCTTAATTTGGGTTCTGTTTGGTATGTGTTCTTCATAAATCTTGTTAAATAGTCCATCGTAGTAAATTAAGAGGAAAAATGTTAATAATAAATTAAGAGGAAACATCTCAGTTTTAGTATTTGGTATACTGTATTTTAGTATTTGGTATACTGTAGTCATGCTTTAGTGTTACTTTACAAAGAATGATACTACTTTAAAAGACTCCAGACCTGTATAAAAATCTTCTGTCTCCTGCCTTTCTAAGCTAGAAGAAGCTATCCATCCTTTAAGGGTTCCTTGATTTCTGTTCTGACAAATCTAAAAAAATGCTGCATTCTGTGTTCAGAGTAGGAAGATAGATGAGTGACTATGTATGAAAGGCATAGATCATAAAGTATTCAGACTTTTAAGTAGAATTACCTGTTCTCTAGGCAGGTAAATGTGAATATAGAATGTTGTGTAATGTCTGTGGCACCATATTAAAATTTTTGCTAGAAAAAAATCTGTAGAGAGAGAGGGGTCAGTTGGAGGAGCTGCTGTTTCATACATGCAAAATTCCATTTGGCTAAATTTGAAAATACATATTGCACAGGTAGACTGTTATCTTAACACTGGACTTTCTTGTTAATGGTCTGTACATATCAGGAATGCTTAACTCTGGCATTACTGAAGTACTATTTGAAAACTACTTTTCAAACCATGGATAAGTGATGTGAGGGTTTAGGTAAATGATGCTGTACTTTCTTAGGATATTCTCTTAGTTGTATCTAAAAGAGACACAGTTTCATAACGTCTAGAGGAATTCCTGAATAAGGACAATGCATTGGGTGTGCTCTATTAATCCAGTGGGAAATCTGCAAGTCAACTATTTTCAGAATAAGATCAAATTTCACAAATATTTAATTGCACATTTAGCTGAATGATATAGTGGATGTTACAGTAGAGTGATAGAGGGTGGTATGTACCAAGGGTTTTAATCAAGCTTTTCTGCACATCTTTCAAGCAAGTTACAACATGACAGTAATGCTGTTGTTACTCTACAGCTAGTGTTTGGTGTGTTTGATGGGAAGCCACAAGAAACTCTTAAAAGATTCTGTTTCCTGGTCAATTAATTTTTTTAAAAAAATTCTTATATAAATTGAAATTTTTATTGTGATAAATCTCCTGAGCAGTAGTGAGGTACCTCCACTTTTCGATTTGTAGCTGAATTTGTAAAAGCTTCTTTCAGTCCTAACTGGTTGCTGTTATCTTGCACACAGAGGCTTGCTGTAAATTGTGTCAAAGCAGGCAATCAATCATCTGTTCACAACTCCTCCAGCTTTATTCAGCTCACACCTTGAGGACTTATAGCGGGGAATACTGTTAGGTGATGGAGAGAAAGAGATTTTCTGTTGGTAAAATCATGTGTAATGAAGCTGGAGGAGAGGGATAAAGATGTTCTCATCTGATGTTGTGTCACAAAGCATGTTCCAGGTGATCAGTCGTAATATTTCTTTCCTCTATGTTCTTCACTAAGAAGGAAACAGATGGAGTTTTTCTTCTGAATGCCTACGTTCACAAAAGCACGTTAATAGTATGAACTAGGAAAAATGATGCTTAACTCTCCTTCTTTTGAGAAATTGACGGCTACTTGGAATGTAATTTAGCCCTGTTTTTATTCTGTGAAAGCTCATTTGTGTGGATGTTCATGTCATTAACTGAAATTAATTTGCGAACAAGATTGACTTTAGCTCTATTTTGAAGTACTAATACATACAAAGATTAAAAAAAAAGACTTTTTGGAGTCATTACTGCTCTTCTATGAGACTGTGAATCCATAAAAAGTGAGTTCAGTTCATAAAATTAGAAAATTGCATATTAGGTATGCTCAGTCATGCATAAAATTGTACTGTTGTGGTTATCAAGCAGTCAGCATTTGGATTTTCTAAACACATGAATGAGAGAGACTTTCTTTGTAAAATTCTTACCTGTTACATCACTACTTTTCTGTCCCACCTCAAAAATGGAAAATACCCTCTTTCTGTTTATACTGATTATGATTAGAAGATCTGTGGTTAAGATATGAAGTATTTGAGGTAGGTATTTCTGTAACAAAGTGATTGACTCAAATTTCTGCCAGTCTCGGGAGAGGAAGTTCTTGTGTCTTGTATAGTTTAATTATTTGTTAATATAATTGTTCTGTTATTGTACATGTGAAGCTCTTGAACAATTACCAAAGAGATGCAAAAATATTTTTATTTGGTTTTGTTTTTAATGCCCAGGTCAAAATCTTGACAGCATGCTTCATGGCACAGGAATGAAGACAAATCCTGACCAAAAGAAACAAGCGAATGGAGTAACGCTTGCTCCAGAGGACACCTTACCTTTTCTTAAGTGCTATTGCTCAGGACATTGTCCAGATGATGCTATTAATAACACATGCATGTAAGTATTGCATACAGGATAGAAGAGGCTCATTTTTGCTCATGAGAGAGGAAACTCTCAAGAGTGCTGACTGAGGTTCTGTCAAGTGATTTGACCATAGCTGATGAGAAACTCAGTATTTCTGTGGAGAGCTGAGAACTAAAACCCACAGTCATCCATATCTAAACAGTGCTGTTTTCATCAAACCTTAGAGACATTTGCAACTGGTCATTTTGCCCAGCAAGTACTGTTAAGGATTGAGGTTTTATGTAACCTGTAGCCTATTATAAATGAGTATTAAGTGACCTAAATCTAAACCACTAACATGCTTGCTTAGTCTGGTATTTCTTCATGTAGTAGTCAAGAGGTAATGTTAGCAACATAACCATTTACTGAGAATTCTTGTTCCATGTTCATTAGTTATAAAGTATGAAGGAAAGGCAGGGCGAGGGAGGAGGGTGAGCGGGGAGAAAATCCTCTGAACACATAAGGACAGGAGGGTAGTTTTAACTTTGATAGGCATCAGAATTCTAACAGACCTGTGCACTGTTTGTGCACTTGCTTAAGATGCTCTACTCATGTCCTAAAATGTCCTTGGTTTTCCTTTCTTATCTTCATTTGCAGTTCAGTGTTTAAGACTCCTGGTTTTTCCTGAAGAATTAATACAAAGATACATAATAGGAAACACGTTACTTGCTCCTTTTGAGTCTTCACTTTAACACGTAATATGAGGCCTCTCTAAAGCTGTCACTTGGCAGATAAAGAAGTTTTTGTGGAACTCGGGGGTGGAATAAACACTGCTATCTTTTAGAATGTAAACACAGTATTTTCTATAAATGGTTTTGCACCTAAAAACTGTTCCGTTATTATTCAGTATCTTAATTCCTTTGGTATGTACTTTTTTTGCCTTTTATCGCCCCCTCGTGTATGCAGTCAGTATAGGCTTTATTATTTTTTTTCCTTCAAACCAATGGCTATGTAGATCGTTATTCTGATAATAAAGCTGTTGGAGAGTTAGTAATGCATAGGCAGTGTTCATGTGGAAGGTATTTTATGGCATTAGGCTTGCTAAACCTGCATTTCTTTAAATTAATTATTGATGAACAATAATATTTCCAGATTTGTTTTCCTTACTATCTGATGAGGGAATGAATGGGGTTTGATTTCCTTAATAAAATCTTAATTTTTACCTCTGTTTACATCACGGACCTACTATTGCAAATTGGCTTGGGATTCCATATAAATCTTGTTGACATTTTGCTGTGATGTAGTAATCAAAACTTTTCTATGAAGAGATAATAGAGAATTGAAATGTCCTTTTTCTTTTTTTTATGTGATTAATTAGAGATTTGCTACTGACAACTTCAGAAAGTGGGTTTGAAGGTCTTTTTGATTTGTTTTGCTCTAAGTCTGAATATATGAGAAATCTCATGTGGGAAGGGTGTAGCTGAGCTTTTGACCTTGAAATAGCCACCTTTCACATACTGGGATTTTCTTTGAGAGCTTATCATTACAGTTTCAAGAAGAGGCACAAGTGAATTTTTTGTTATTACTTTTTAACCTATTATGTTGTAGTCAGTATGCCTTTTTAGTTAGATCTCCCCTTTCTGTTTCTAAACAACTGCATGTGTGTGGCTGGATACAGGCAATCCTGAGGGGGGGGCGTAAGGAAGTAGAAGGCAGAAGTTTGTGAGAAAAGTTTCCATTTGTCAGTAGGGGGGGGGTCTTTTGTTCTCAAGCTGTACGGTAACCACTGTGTTAGAATTAGATTTTTTTCTGGATATTACCATTCTAGTTTTCTTAATGGGTTCATGATCAGCTGATGCTGTATATTTAACAGCAAACATGCTGGTAAAGCACAAATTATATGTGTGTTCCAGAACTAACGGGCACTGCTTTGCTATCATTGAGGAAGATGAACATGGAGAACCCACACTTGCCTCTGGCTGCATGAAGTATGAAGGTTCAGACTTCCAGTGCAAGGTAAAAAAAATTGAGATACCATTAAAATTTAAGATCTCCAAAGGAAATTATGTAGGGAAACTGCATAAGCAGTTTAAATCTCTGTAGTTTACAACTGCAGTCATAAATTTTGCTTGTTGCTGTTTACCACTGAGGAGAATGGGACTGAATGGTAGTGAGGGTATAGTGGCAGAAAAGATGCTTAATGTTGTTTGAGCAAAGACTGAAATAGAATCCTAGCTTGTTGGAGTTCTCTGAAAGTATCTGTAAGCACTGACAAAACAAACAGAGAACATCAACCATTTAATTGCCTGCTGTTTCCTCAGTTGAAGAGACAACTTTATAGTTGACCTAATCAATCTGAATATTTTATGTTTTCATGCAGAATTTGTAGGTTGCTTCAGTTTTGAATTTGCTATCTTCATTTTGTCTGACAGAAGCACACAATCATAAGGACTTTACTTCACAGATTACACAAGAGCTCCCTTAAAGTTTCATGAACATGTGCACAATTTATCAAATGTGTATGTTTTCCTGTCCGACATACAGCTTTATTTTTTCCTTTGTAGAAGAGTTAAGCTATTGTTAATTGCATGAATATAACTTGCCCTTGGTTTAAAGGGGTATGATAAGCAGACTGCTGCCTTTAAAACCTCTCTGTTGTAAAAGTTGGAACTGAAAACGCAGTTAGTAAAGCAAGGATTTATTTATAAGATGGACATATAGCGCTAGCTGGGCAAATATTGCTTTGGAAGAATGGATTTTGGTTTTTCTTTTGTCACATTGCTTACATTAAGCAAATATTTCAGTTGTTATTACAAGCTAGGTTACTTCCTCCCCCCATCCCAATATCTCTAGGACTTAAGTTTCTATATAATATAGCTGTGGGTAGCACTACTTTTTGGAAGTACTCTTGACTTCATTTGCAGCTGTGAATGTTTAGGGTTATTGCAAATCAGACCTGAGGTGTCATGATGACCTCTTGAAATGATTCTTGTGCTTATATTAGTGTCTTACTTTCAGATTAATTTTCATGTCCCTCCATCTTCTATGTGGTGTTCTCAAGATGTTCTTCATGCAAACATTGCTGCTATGATGAGTGCAAGAGAAAAACTTATAAAGGGATTCATCTGTTTTTCTTTTTTTTTCTTAAGAGCAGCATTTATTTAACATATGATTAACTGCTTTTGATGAAGCTTAAAAATTTTGCAATGTATGAGGCAGCAGTTTAAGTAGGATTCATTTATTTCTGTGCACCACATAGAAGTTCCAAAATGTGAACATACAACGTGCGAACCTAAATAGATGAGGTGATGACTGTCTGCCACGGTGAAGTTGCCTCATACATTAAGTGTTGAGGTTAAACTGGTTTTCTAAAAAAAAAAATTAGTGTAAACTTTTGTCTTTGCTGTGTTGTATCCATAGCATCACCCATTCACATCCTAGCTGGTCACCTCAGAATCTGAATCTTTATTCAATTCTCCTTCAACAGGACTCACCTAAAGCACAGTTACGTCGAACAATCGAGTGCTGTCGAACTGATTTCTGCAATCAGGATTTACAACCAACATTACCACCACTTGACAGTACAGGTAACAGCTCCTAGATCTTCACATTGCTACTAATAAATGCTGTGTGTATTCTGTTCTTCTGATCCAACAGATAAAAATAAGGAAAAAATGTAGTTACAGTATTGCACAGATTTATTTTTTCCTTACTAAGTGATTTTGACAAGAAGCTCTCTACTAGGTTTCAAATTCTACTCCAGTTTTCCTTTTCTGCCACTCCCAAGTTAATCTTCTCGTCCATCAGTCACTCGTGGTATTTTTATTCTCTTGCTCAGTTTGCTTATATCTCATATGTGTTTCCACAGCCCATTCTCTTTTCTTTTTAAAATAGTTTTTGTAATCTCTGCCATGTTTTTACCTTGATGAATGTATCTTATTCTGACACTGTTATCTACTCTATATTGATTCTCTTCTTGCTGTTGTGAAGACAGTTTATGTTATTATGTGCTTATTCATTGCTAGGCAAGTCATACTAGCTTAACTGTTGCTTAATACCTTCTCAGAGTCTTAGTGCTGTAAATCCTTCATTTCTTGTTTTAAAAACAAACAAGAATCAACCAAACCCAACAACTCCAAAAATCTCAAGTTAAATCCTTGTTGTTGTTGTTGTTGTTGTTGGAATCCAAATGAAATTTTCTTTGCTTTGCCAGTGTAAATACTTACTTTGATACTGTAACACTATAAATTTTATGTAATTTCATATGGACAGATCTTTTGTATGCATCAGCTGTCCTGCTCCTTTCTGACATTTTGCAGTACTGTCACAGGGCCAAAGACTGGTTGAGGCTTACATAGGACCTCTGGAGCTATCAGGTTCAATCCCCCTACTCAAGCCAGTTACACAAGACCATGTTTAGACAGCTTTTAAGTCTGTCCGAGGAGGAAGACACCACAGCCTCCTTGGACAACTTGTGCTAGGTCTTGTTTACCCTCACAGTAAAGAAGTATTTCCTGATGTTCAGACAAAACCTGTGTTGCAGTTTATGCACACTCAAATACGCAGTATATTAAAATATGCCTAATTAAACAGTTTGCAGTAGATGCTTAATCTGTAGACTTTGGAAACTTTCATCTTTTTTTCCTTTTTTTCGGTTTTGTTTTTAAATAGATGGGCTCTTTGATGGCAGCATTCGCTGGATGGCAGTGTTGATTTCTATGGCAGTCTGCATAATTGTTATGATCATCTTATTTAGCTGCTTTTGTTACAAGTAAGGAAAGCACTTTATTTATTGACAGTGTTTTTAATTTCCCAAATGAGTGTAAACAGAACAGGTATTTTGTACATATACTCAGTTAGTCATATTTACTTCTAACAAAAATAGATTGGAAGTGAAACTGTTGTAATTTAATTTCACATTTCTGTAGATAGCAGTTTGCATTGCGAAGGAAAATGAAATATTCACAATGTAGAATGTAAGTGAATTTAATCCTTTGGCTAAAAAATGTTTACAATTTTCAAAGGTACATTTAACTTTGATGCTATATCATCCAGTAAACAGGAATAACTTTATGCCTTTTTTTTTTTGATCTTCAGTCACTTTTGATAATTAAATTCCATCTGTGTCCAAGATGTACTTTTAAATGCTTTTACAAACCTAAAGCAACAAGGATGTGTTTAGAACTTTTCCTTTTCTGCTGTGTTTCAAAACTGAATAATTGATCAGCGGAGCTATGGCAGTTAATGCAAGTGCAGCTTAAGAGACTGTGCCTGCTTCTGTCAGCACCAGCCTTGTGCTGAGGGTGATCAGTGTTCTTGCAGTTTCAGCAGAAATATGCATGGATCAGCCTCATCTGCCATGGTTCAAGGTTCAGGCTTTTAGTTTAAACCAAAACCAGCTGTAACTAAAACTAACCAAAATTAGTAACTGTCTGTTAGCTGACTACTGTGAAAACGCTGGATTTCCACCTGACTCACAGTAAATTGACATGCCTCTACACAAATTGTAACTTTCTAATATTAACTATGTATGTTATATTTCTGGAAGAAAAAAAAAGGTGCAGTAACATCTGATTTTTTTTTTCTTTTAAGAAAACTTGTACATTTAAATAGCTTTTTTCTCATTCAATTTGCTACATATTTTGAGAAAGTTTTCTGAAATTCAGCTGAACCTTTCGTGTTACTTTTGAAGGCATTACTGTAAGTCGATGGCAAAGAGGCACTGTTACAATCGTGACCTGGAGCAAGATGAAGCATTTATTCCAGCTGGGGAGTCATTAAAAGACCTTATTGACCAGTCACAGAGTTCTGGGAGTGGATCAGGACTACCGTTATTGGTAAATCGTAGATTTTTCTTCACTGAACTTCTCTCCTTTAAATACACAGTTTGGTTTGTACCTAATGTCTAGTAGAAAGCAAAGCGTCAATGCAGTCTGTTATTTTATATGCAATTACTGTGAAAGATACAGCACAAATTAAACACGTACAAAATCTCATATTCACATAGTAAACTAAAACATAGTGCAAAATCAGATTGTTTTAGGAAAGTGTTGCCATCGGCAGAATTTAGGGACAATTAGAGCCTACTGACATTAAGAGAAAGAGGCAGTGAATAGCTAATACAAGTGTTGAACTGAACAAACTCAAAGATATTTTTTTCTGTGTTACTGTCTGATAAAGTAGATCTTTAGCTGAGTTGTTCATAATTTTTTATTCATCTTCCTATATAGTACTTGCATAAAAACTAGCCAGTGAGACAAGTGACTGTAATTATAAAATCGAAACAAATAGAATGCATATGAAGTTGAGCTGATTTAATCTTTCTGGGTTTATTATACAATTCTTCCTTGGAGGCAGCAATAGTGAGTTTGAAATGGGAGTAGTGGAAAATATAGGTAACTTACGTAGAATAACTTTCACAATGGGTTCAAAATTCAAAGCAGTTGAGGCTTGAGAAGTAGCTCCTCCAAGTACTTTTGATTAATCATTGAGTTTCCCTCCTCCACTTTCCCCTCTTTTTTTCTTCTCTAGGTTCAGCGCACTATTGCCAAACAAATTCAGATGGTGAGGCAAGTTGGAAAAGGACGATACGGTGAAGTGTGGATGGGCAAATGGAGGGGTGAAAAAGTTGCAGTAAAAGTGTTCTTCACCACAGAAGAAGCTAGTTGGTTCCGAGAAACAGAGATTTACCAAACTGTTTTAATGCGTCATGAAAACATCCTTGGTAAGGAAGCAGTATGTTGTACTGGAGAGCTTTTGTAAGGGGAAAGAGGAGTTCACTGGGCGGCTTGAGAGGGTATATGATGGCTTCTATGGAATAACCAAATGTGTGTTCCTTAATGTATGCTAATAAAATAGTACTGAAAGTGCTGGTGTTGATTGGAGACATGTCTGCAATCTCTTTGCTGGAAGACTGAAATGGTAACCTCATGTATAGTTGAAGTCTGAGCTTTTACGTTGCTTGTTTTCCATAAGGGGAACAAGTATCTTCCAATACAGTCCAAACCAATATAGATTTAGGAATTTTTATAAAATGTTTCATAAAAAATTATGTACAAATACATTGGAACTTTGTTTATATATTTCATAGGTTTCATAGCTGCAGATATTAAAGGCACTGGCTCCTGGACACAGCTGTACTTGATTACAGATTATCATGAAAATGGATCATTGTATGATTTTCTGAAATGCACTACATTAGACAACAGGGCTCTCCTCAAACTGGCATATTCTGCTGCATGTGGTCTGTGCCATCTACACACAGAAATTTATGGGACACAAGGCAAGCCTGCTATTGCCCACAGGGACCTGAAGAGTAAAAACATCTTGATAAAGAAAAACGGAACCTGCTGCATTGCAGACTTGGGTCTTGCAGTCAAGTTTAACAGGTAGATTAACAAATCCTCTGTAATGGTAAACCTTTTTATTTGGAATGCACCAAATACCTGATTTTAAAGGAAGGTAGAATAATTTGGTTGCATGCTTTCATTTTTTTTTTTACTTTTATTTTTTTTTGTTTCAATTTTGAGAGTAAAATGCTGTTCTTCCTTTGTAGACTGGTAGTCATTGAGATGAAAATAGGTTGTTAAATGAACAATGAAAAGACTTCTTGTGGAAAAACAGTAGTTTTGTAGAGGAAAGGAAGCGGAGACCACTTCCGTATTCAAAATGGCCTTTCGAAGTAATTGCTATCATTATATATTCTCATAGAAAATTTGGACAGTGTTAAGGGAGTTGAAATTTAATTGAAGAAGTAATCCTTTTTCTTCATTTTAAGTTCAGTGGAGTCACAGAATTGGGGTTTTGCTATAGTAGAGCCTGAAAGAAAGCATAAGCCCTTCCTTTGCAGATAATGTTGAGTTGTTACCACATACACTCATCTTTATAGTAGTTTTTAATTCAAGTTGTTTTCATATGTGTTTTAAATGTCTTGCAAAAGTAGTAGTAAACTGTCAACTTCCATATTCATTACTGTTTTTCTAGATAATCTTTTTCATGGAGGCACGATGTACTCTTAAGTGTAGTATACAGAAGGAAATAAAAGAAATAATTCAATTTGTAAATGGGAGCTTTGCAGTGTAGTGATTGCATCATACAGGGTTTCATACCATTTCTTGTACTAGCCCACAATTCGCTAACTTCCTTATGTTTTCATGTAGTGACACAAATGAAGTTGATGTTCCCTTGAATACTAGAGTGGGAACAAAACGTTACATGGCTCCAGAGGTCCTAGATGAAAGCCTGAATAAAAACCATTTCCAACCGTACATCATGGCTGACATTTACAGTTTCGGGCTGATCATTTGGGAAATGGCTCGGCGCTGTGTCACAGGAGGTAAGTTTTTAAATATTCTGTATAAAATCTGCCAGGCCCTTATCTCACTTTAATGATATTTGATCAGGAAATAATATAACAAGCCTGCTATATCAACAGCCTTGTGTTCTTTAGAAGCAGTAGTAACAGTCTGTCCAGACTACAGCTTGAAAATCACTATACCAGACCTTTTTGATGATTAGAATTAAGCATCTCGGGCTTTTCGTCCTTGCTCAAAAAGCAGAATGCCTGCTCTGGGAAAAATTTTAGGATGCATATGCATTTTAACCCTGTGCTGTTAATAAAACTTTTAAAAAGTAGATGATAACATGTTATTATACTTGTATATCTGGTGTCATTCAGTTTTTGTGATCAGCCCTTGTTTTCTTTAACTTTTTGTATGACCTTACAGATCTTTGCTTGTATTCTCTTCTTCCATCTTATGCTTTATCCCTGTTCCTTTGTTCATGCAGTGGATTAGATGTCAAATTCTACACTGGCTGTCAAAGTCAAAGGGACTGAAAGGAATTATTGTAGCTATTAATATTCATAATATTGGAGATTTTCTGGTCAATATCTGACTGTATAGTGAAATCTGGGGGGTTTACCACAGTATAACGGTGTGGTGGGTTTGCTCTGGCACAAAACTGAGTTGATTTTTGCTCCTGGCTAAGGAAATCTGAGAGTAGATATATGGGTTTATTTTCCCTTTTTTAATGGTTCTTGGTCTTTCACAATTATCTGCAGGTATTGTTGAAGAGTATCAGTTGCCATATTATGACATGGTGCCAAACGATCCATCCTATGAGGACATGAGAGAAGTGGTGTGTGTCAAACGCCTACGCCCAGTAGTATCGAATAGATGGAATAGTGATGAAGTGAGTATGCTGAAATTAGAAGTTAGTTCAGTTTGTTCTTTTGATATGGAAGAGTAAGTTTAAAAAATATTAAAACATTGTAAAATAGGGACTACATCCACGCATTCTGATATTTTAATAACCTCACAGAAACAACAGCAGAAAGATACATTTGGAATCAACACAAAATGTGGTATTTTTCATGTATCTTTTCCTGGATCTAAGGGGAAGATACAATTAGGCAGCATTCAAATGTATGAATGCTGCTCTAAGTGAGATCTTCTTTTTCGATAGTGGAATATCAGTAGTGGAGCTGAAACTTAAATGAGTTTTTAATTGGTTTTATTAGTCTTAATATACATAGTGTGTTGGTTTGTGGCATAAGGTATTTCATGTAATATGAAGCAATTTCTGCATGTTTGTAGACTTCCCCTTTTTTCTTGTTTACTGGTACATTTCAGGGCAAGCCATGATGTAAGTAAAATATTGAATTTAAAACTGTTTTTGAAGGGCCACAGCTTGAACCAGTAAATAAGACATAGGTATTTCACATGGCAAGCTAGATACGCCATATCATTTTTGACAGTTTTTTCTGTCTTATTTTTTTAATGGTGAAAGAACTTTTATCACATCTTCATTTTTAGTGAAAAAGTTCTCTACACTTTTTCTGCTGTACGTATGGAGATTTTTCTTCTTATTCCCACCATTTTTTGTAATGCTGTTCTTGAGTTGTAATGATAAGTCCTGGTAACACATTTTTGTGAAAATAAAGAAACACTTCAGTTAGTTCCAGCTACTGTAGTACTAGGCAGTGAAGGGGGGAAAAGGGAGGATTGGGACGTGGTTGTTGGATGGGGTTGATTTGTTTTATTGGTGTTTTTTTAGTTGATCTGTTTATAACATTTTATCAGCAGTTTTGCAGAAAATGTAGAAATTGCACATTTGGACTTAAGACTTCTATAATTTGGGCTTGAAAGCAAACCAAATCATACACCTCAGATCTGTCAGTTGTTACAATGCTATTCCTTTGGTTTTTATTTTACAGTGTTTAAGAGCAATATTGAAATTAATGTCTGAATGCTGGGCTCATAATCCTGCTTCGAGGCTCACTGCCTTGAGAATCAAGAAGACACTTGCCAAGATGGTGGAATCACAAGATGTAAAGATTTGACATAGAAAATTGACATTGGAGAGCAAAGCTGGACTCCTATATCTTTTCACTCAAACTTGAGTGAGACCTATGTGGAAAGAGGAAATAACTGAGATTCAGTATATTTTCTCAGCACACTTCTACAGGCTGCTAATAAAATCTTCCAGTACGTCATAGACTGTGATACTGAGAGCCTCTATACGCTACGTGCTACGTAAATGGACAGCCTTGATAAAATACATGTTTTGGTTTCGGTTGAGCTGCATTGAGACTTCATTCATACATAGCGAGTCTCCATTAAAACTCTGGGTACTGAATTGAATGTTCAGATTACAGTGCTTTCTGTGAAAGCCTCACAAGCTATATGGATTCAGCAGAGATGGAGAATATAAGCTTTTTTTTTTGTTTTTGCCTTCTACCTGATAAAACCCAGTCAATCCATACCAAGTTTTTGTGAAACAGGCTGTAGGTTATGAATCTGTTTGCGATACTACTCAGTTTAGCGGTTGCCTTCATGTGTGTGCCAGGATTATTTTGCTGTCATTTGGAATAGATAAGAAATAATTAAATGAACAAAGTTTTACGATCAGGATTCCATGCATTTTGTAGCTTCACAATCAAGAGATTTGCTACAGAATCCTTGCTATTAAGTTATCTTCCTAAATCTCGGTTTTAGTTTTATTTCAGTTTTATTTCTGTTCTTGTTTCGGTCATAAGGAGAACTGCAAAAACATTAACAAATTAAGGAGTGCCTACTTAAGTCTATAAGGAGCTGGAAACACTCTCTCTTGGAGGCACAGACTGCTTTGGTCACTTCACAGTCTGGTGGGCTCATAATTGGATGACCATGAAATTTGGCATATTTTTCACAGTGCCACACACAACCAGCAATTTTGCTGTTGAATACCTTACATCCTAACAGAAGGACGGTTGATGACGTGTTTTGCCTTTCTCCTTTATTGGGATTCACTGGTAGGTGTCCATTTTGCTCTGATTTTTTTTCTGTACAGGAGGAGATTGGTCAACTACAGGAGCATGGTTTTTCGTCATTTGACAAAACTAGGCAGAAGGTAAGTTTTGAAAGGCTTGAGAACAAGTCTAATTAACAGACACAAAAATGGAAGGCAGGAAGCACAGGGTGGGCTCTCAGAAGATTAGACAATGCAGTAAAGGTCAGGACCAGGAGAACTGAATATATGGGAACTGTTAAAGATACACGGCATGAAGATTTTCGAACTGGGTTGCCCTGATGTAAATGCAGGAGACCACATCTGTGGATCACGTTGTGGACAGTCACAAAACTCAAGATGTTAGACAAGATAAAAAGTTCTAGTTAAACACACTTGAGAGGAATGAAAGATAATTTATGAAGATAAAGTAAGTTAACATAAGTGCAAAATTTGGTCTTAACTGTGCCACCTGTTTGGCACGTACAGGAAACTGTAGTACCCTCCTTTTCTTCACTGATCCAGACAAGTTGTTTAAAGGCCAGAATCCCTCCATGAGGTTACTGTTAAGCAGATTTACTGATTTATAATTCCTTTGGCACTTCTACTTTGAAGTTAGAAAACAGTACCATAACTCAAGTTGAAGCTTCAAATGCGTGAATTGTCTGAAGAATGAACACACAGTATTGGAATAATTGCATTGAACCTGTTTGATAATTTAAGTGCCTATAACTTTGTACTGTAAATCTTATTCTAGATAACGTTAAGAAGGGAAGTTATTTATGTGGTGTGTTTTGTGCTTTACTAAAAAGAAAATAAACATCAACCACCTAGTCCTGGCTAGATGTGTACAGTTAGGTACATGCACAAACACACATATGCCATAGTCAAGATTTGAAGAAAAGCTAAGAATAATACTGAAATTGATGAAGAAATGTTAAAACTTCAGATTGGTTTATGCCTTATTATTTGTTGTCTTAAAATATGTACATGGAGATTGTTTTGACATCTGTTTAAACTTTCCCTTGAAAATACAACTAAGAGAAAACAATATAATGCAGAACTAATGTGATTTGTGAGCAGTTACAACCTTCTAACTTTTTTTTGTTTTGTTGTAATTCTGTAGTTCACATAATGTAAATGGTCAGGCAAAAGATGGCAGTATTTTTTATTTTCTATTGTGATGTACAGACTTTATTTAACTGTTCTACGTATTTTATAGAAAACTAGCTATTTTGAGGGACTTTTTTTTTTAATAAAGTCATTACTTTTGTTCAGTAATGCCTTTAAGTATTAATATGTATTCTGGCCGAGAAGTTCATAAGTGTGTCAACAATGGTTTTAACTTATTTGAAAACAGCAAAAGATACATGATATTATACCATGATTCTTATGATAAAGGGCTTTTTAAAAAAAAAACATTTCTCCGTCCATTGCCAAGAAACGTGTGATGAGTTTGCAGTTGTTAATCATGTTGTCGCACATAAGTTTTGCACAAGTAGTTGAAAAAGATTTGGTATGAGCCAAAAATTTAAGGGATAGGCTTTTATTTTTTTCCTTCTCTAGGATTTTTATCAGTAAGAAGGAAGAATGTTGAGGTGCCCTCCTAGTTTAAACTTTCAGAGCAGTGAGGTCTATTTAAATTAACCAGTTCCTATTTAGAGTTTTTAGAAGTTGCCACAGCATTATTAGCTATGAACTTGTGAATTTTTTTAGTTAATTTTCCCCAGTTGTTCCTCAGCTACTGCTGGAGGTTTGAATTTTGATAATTTGAAATTATTCACTTACTTTCTTCTCCGTTGTTAGGCATTTGCAAAGCAAGAAGGTGCTGATCTTTGGTAGACATCTTAAGACTTTAATTAGTTTACACATTAACACAGAAGACGTGAGCTGGCTGCTGTAAAGGTGATCTTGGAGAGAACAAAAATATTTTTGCCTTGAGCTTTAACCTTCATTTTTTCAGCACTTCAGTTAACTAGGTTCATACTCGGTTTTCATTGTCCTGAACAGGAGCTGCTAGGTCTTTAGCATTGCTTGATTCCCTGATACTCCAAAAAATGTTATTGATAAAGGATCTGGTTGCATAAAGCACTTGAGCACATACCTACATTCCATGCAATGTCAGTCACTGTTTGGAGCTGAAGTATGTCTATATTGATATTTTAACAATTATTTTGGAGGGAAAAAAAAAGCAACCCAGCCCTCAGTCAAAGCTAGCCCATGAATTTGTATACAATAGTAAGTATACTTAGTACAGATTCTAAAGCTAGGTTGTTGCTTTATGCAGTAGTGTAGTTCAGAAGCCTTTAAGGTCAGGGAGGATAGTAGGATTCTTCTGTTGGAATATGGTTAGTCTCACTTTGGTCAAAATTTTAAGCACTTGTCATTAAAAAAGAAAAGAAATCCCCCCAAACTGGCAAATGTGTCCTCAATTTTTGTTGTTAATAAAAATGGAAATATCTTGGGGAGTGTCAGAACTGTGCCTTGGGAGTTCTTAAACATTCATGTACAGACGAGGTATTTTTGTCTTTAAAACAATGATCCATGTGATTTCAGTTAGGTGGAAAATAATTTGAGTCACATAATTCTTACTGCTACAACAACTGAAAGTTTTTTGTGTTCCATGATAACTTGTAAGTTCCACAAGAAAAGTGATATTCCTACAAAAAAATGTAGGTTTATATTTTGAGTTTATTCTGAGTTTTACACAGCATGTGATTTTTCCTGAGGGTTTCTCCCTTCCTCCCTCTCCCAAGAAATTGACAACTTTCCCAATATCCATCACTTTTTCCAAATTATTTCCTTAATTAGTCTATTCTGCGGTATTAATGAAAAGTCAAATCAATATTTCAGGTAACCTTCATAGTGGTCTAGAATTAAATTTTAGATCTTGATCTAAATGGCCATTTGAATGTGTTTATAAAGCAAATAATTTGGATATCTTTCACCACTCTGTCTTCACAGACTCTATTTTAACGGTCTTAAAATGTTTGAAAAGCAAAGATACTAAATTAAGAAAAACCCATTCTTTTGCTATTGCAGATATTTTTAAAGGGAAGTTACACGCTCCTCTTCTGACAGGTACTAAAATGATTTAGCACTTCCTCATTCTCCTGACAGTGCTTTTGAAGTCAAAAGCCTTTGTCCGTGATCTTTATGCCAAGTAGGAGTGATGTCTAAAAATGGCTGGCAGTGTTGCATGGTACAGTGCTTTATGGAGTCATGGTGTATTAGCATTGATTGGTGTAGCAGAAGTGGATTGCACATTACTTCTAATTTCTGAACAAATCTCATGTGATTGTTGCTTTGTACTATTTTACCGTTTGAATGCAATTATAGAAGCCCACATCATGTAGTGACATTTGTGCTCTGACATGCCATGCCCAAAATGGAATGTATTATATTGTATACAAGAAGAATAAATAACATTGTAGTTAACCTAGAGAAGATGTAAATAAAATATGAAAGAAGAGTGGAGCAAGACAAATGATCACACTCTTGTGTGTGTTATATGCCAGAAGTGTAGAATACTCCTCTAAGAATGTAACACACCGATGTATTTTGTACAGCATCTGCTTTAGAAGGTGCCTTATTGAGTTTACCATGAATTGCTTGTTCTGTACACAGATCATGTCCAATGTATCATTTTTAAGTAAATAACCTTATTTTAGTACATGTTAGTAATGTGTTTTGTTACTATAAGATTTTGCCTTAAAAATGTATTGACTTGGAAATCATAATACTGTAACTAAATAATTCCCTTCTTTCTAATATCTTGTTTATGGTCCCGTCTCCAGTGTCCATCCCCCCTGCCCTGTCTTGAGTAAGTTGTCAATGATCATTTTTGTTGTTCAGTGGTGTTCAGAATTATTTGGTGCTCTGCGTTCCTTGGACTAAACCAGTGTTTCCTTCTCTTGCTCTTTATCTTATAGCAAAACCAGAGGCAAGTAAAAAATTGTATAATTCCTTTATTTGAACATATTCAAGTTTACCACATGTTGGTTTCATCCATGTCAATTTGCCTTAAGCTCATGAAGGAAAACGAGAAAAAGGAATGGGTGATTCTGTGACTGGGTTTTATTCCTGCTGTGTGCAGCATTCTTTTTGTGCAGTGATACCGACATTGAGAGATTTGAGATGAAACATTTGCTGTTGCTTACAAAATTACGCTGATGTTTCTGTATAGCCTGCTGAATTCACTCTTTCATGATTCAAGCAAATGAAGACCAGTCAAGGGGATATCTGTGAGTACACAGTTCTATAAAATCTCACAATTTATTTTCTCATTGTAGAAATGCATCAGCTGCTGCTTTCTGTAGAGTTCACTTTTAGTTTGCAATCAGGGAGAAGTAAGATCAATTTGTATTCTCTTTTTGTCTTTGGTGAGGAATAATATTAGTTTTAAAGAAATTTTGTGGAGTAGCTGCAAGGTTTTGATATCTGAACATTGTATAAACTGTCATGACTATATTATAGAGATAACTATAACACTTCACCCTCCACCACCCCCCGGTAAAGTCGTGTTTAAAATTCTTGCAGTAGAGTTCTGGGCAGTACAGTAGAAGACTAGATTGTATGTTTGAAACCTGTTTTTTCCTGAATATATATTACCAGGAAATTAGGCTGCACAATGATTGGGTTTCTTTGCAATTAGTATCTTGGTAAAGTAAGCTTTTTCTTACGGCTGTAGCTGCTGTGTAGTTTGTGGAGGATTTTCGCCAATGACACTGATCGTGATTGTATTGAAAATTGGGATTTTTGTGTTAGTGTTACAGGAGGATATCATGAAAATACTGTGGGTGACAAACTGCACTCGTCTCGTTTTTCCCCCCTAATGTTGCTTCTTGAAATGACCACAGGATGGTGCTATATCCTAAATATAGGAAGATTTAGTGGCAGGAAAGGTGGGCAGTCTGTGTAATAAGTGAAAGTAAGTTCTACTGCCTGCTAATAGTAAATATCAGAATGTTATTGCCTATGCATGATAATTTTTTTAACTCTATAAAAATTATTTACGTATGATAGTTTTTATCTCTTCATAAAAATGTGTTACTGATGAGCTTGCATCAGTAAGAGCTGAAACAGCTATATCTAGCGACATGTCTAAAAACTCCACATGTATATTTGTGTGCAAGCCAAAAAACGTACAGAATAGTTGAACTCAATCATAAGCTTTTAAATAAATTGCAGACATATCACTGATTTCATAAAGGATTAGATTTAATTCCATTAATTGCATTAATCCCTTCAGCAGATTTGTCTTCACCTCTCCCCAAAATACCACTTCAGCCTTTCTTGCTGATGTTAAGGTAGCTAAGTCAATACCAGCTGTGAATCTGAGTCACGAGAGGACCGCTAGTGTGGTTGGCCACCTCATGAATCTGGTTCAGAAGGGTTGACCACCATGAACTTCAGAGATTGGCTTGATATGGATATATGAAATTGAGTTCAGATGAATCTGACTGCAGAATCCAGGTATTGATGGTTCTATAGAAAATAAAATTGTTTATTATGCAATGGTACTTGCATTTTGAATAAAGTAAGGAGATCATGTTAGTAATGGCAGAACATTAGGACACTATAACATGAAGTACTACAAGATACTAACTATTCGTGAAGTTGTAAAAGTCTCAATAACAGTATGTGAAGGTATTAAGAGGCACAGTGGTTTGGGGTTTTTTTGTCTTTCTTTTTTTTAATATGTGGCTCAGATTGATGATTGATATCTCTGGATATCTTGGAATGAACGTACATGTTTCTGTGCATGTTGTTGCATGGCTGAAGGTGCTGTACGGCATGCTAGACTAGTTAGTCTGCTATGAGATAAATTGAGGCAATTTGTTTGCTCTTTCAGATAAGTTTTTCTAATGCCTGTGGTCAACCTCAGTGTGTTTTCCATGTTTGAAAATCCCCCTGTTCTTAATCCACTGAGCCAAACAATAGGTATGTTATAAATTGTCAGTTAATTATCCTTGTCCACTTGCCATTTTTGTGGCAAATTTTTCTTTTCCTTTAGGTCCTAATATGGAGTCTGTTGTTTCCTCTAGTCTGTTGCCTAAAAATGCAGGTCATGGTGATGAAGGTGTATTAATCTTAGGGGGTGAGAAATGAAAGCCAAAGAAAAACAACCACCTCACGCCCCCCAAAAAAACCCAAACCACAAAACAAGTTTCTGTGAGAGGGTTTAGAAACATTTGTACAGTAGTCAAATAGTTTGCTTGTATCTGAAAGGTGGTTAAGATTGGAATTTATTAGAAAGCTGATGTATTCATCTAAAAAAACCCCACAACCTTGTAAGCTTAAACATCTTTCTCTTGGCACTTGAGAAGGAAGTCAGGCTTCCTGGCTTATGCAGCCAATAGAGTGTTTTAATCCATTATATGTCATAATTTTTTTGCTTCGTAGTCTAAAACTGAGTATTCCAATCAAGTATGTCTTTTTTGTGTATGCAGGTGGCTAACTTAAACACGTATTTGAAGAATACAAATATGAAAACATCTTTATATTAACATTGTGTTCACTCTGAAGTTGCTTATCTCAGAACTTGCTTGGCTTATTCAACAACATTAAAGTCTGATAAGCAGAAGGATACCAAACCTTTAAAACTCCTGTCTGGGTGAACTGCTATCCTACCTACCATGTCCTTTTCCAAGTAGCTGTGTGGTTTTCATTCCAGATGAAGTTTCCTATCAAACCTTTGAAAACAAGCAAAGTGTTTGTAAATACCTGTATATCCCCTGTGTGTATTTAATTGTGAAACTTCACTGGCAGCTGCAGAACTGGTGTGCACTGGCGATGGGGTGCTCCTTGAGATACCCTGGTCTAAGCAGCGTGCATTGTTTGGCATTGCAGAATGATGCCACCACAGAAGTCCATAACTGCAAGACCTCTGGTAAAACCATGTGGAATAGCCCAGTACAGTAGCTTTGTACTGAAAGAGCCCAATCTCACATTGTGATGCTTTTCTTCCTTTTTGAGATTTCAGCCCTTCAAATTTTTCTTCTCTTCCTTCCCTCAGATATTTGAGCAATCTGTGGGACAGATGACAACACTGAGCATGCAAACACTTTGTGCTGCCTGCCACAGAGCCATGCAAGATGTGTCCCTGTGCTAGATAAATGGGGAGACTTGGCCCATTAATCTCATGTGAACATCAGCATTGGCTAGGCATAGATGTGAGATCATTTTTTAGTCATTTTCTTTGCTGGATTTTTCAGGAGCAAGAATAACAATCTTCTCAGCAAGTTGGTAGCTGAAACTGCTTTGTGGCTTTATTTCAAGAGGTACACACTGTGTGCTTGTCAAACTGTTGTCTTGAGTGCAATGTGTATTGGTACCAGTACGGTTTTTTTAATGATTTTGTAGTTCAGTGTTGCTCAGAATACAAGTAAGTGGGGAGAAAACCGCTTAATAGCAGGATAGAGTTCTGTTAGAAAATGCTACCTTAAAAGGGCATAAAATATATAATAAGAAGAATTTATCTCTTTCATCAGAAATACCAGGAATTTCTAAATGCACTTCATTTTGGCAAGATCAGTTGTTTTAGTATTGTTTTGTAAGGCATTAGGATAGGCAGGGAAAAATACCACAATAATTGAACTTCTTTAAAATGAAAGCCTTTTGGAGATTTTATTTGTCAGAGGAAAAGTTTAGCACATGACCAGACATGGTGAGCTTGAGATTTTGGAAATTTGAAGAATTCCACAGTTCAGAAATTCTGCTATTTGGTTTATTCTAATTATAAATTTAATTTATATTCAACAATGACAGCAGACCAATGAGCTTGCCTTTTTTACTGCTAGTTTTATTCACTTGTTTGCTTGGATTTAAACTGTTTACTATATGCTGAATTCTGGGCTAAATTAATTCTATTTCTCCAGCATCATCTTTAGAAACAAACTGCATTTTCAACAATATTTTTTAATATTGTTGACATTTTCCTAATAACTACATGTAGATGTAATTAGTCTTAACACTGTTATATTACTATTACCTTTTCACAGTGTAGTTGAAATACAGCACAGGCCAGAAGCAAAAAGGCTGGCATCTCTAAGATTCTTGCTTACAAATACTAGCATAGGTTGCATCTTGCTGGGTTTGCTGGACATCTCTTAGTGTTCTTGTGCACAGGACATCAAATTGAAACATTGAGTTGGAGTTAAGTAGCAGAAGTTTCCAAGACTATCCATGACTGCCTGCTGTCCTTGGAGCACTAAAAGGTAAAATTGTCCTGGCTTCTTGGTTTTAAGCTACTGTTCACTAAATCTGAGAGTTGATACATACAGTCCTTCCTAAAACCATTGTCCTTGCCAGTGGTGAGGGTGTTTGTCATGGGAGGATACTATTTTGCCAGGGGAAAGGAGAAACTATTTGTGTTTTAAGTGAAGGAAATCCCACAAAACGTTTTTTCTACTTGGGTGAAATTCTGACAGTGGAAGGATTTGGGAATGTTTGTGCTGATATATTTGAAGTTCAAACCATTAGCTTATCACTTGAAAGAAAATCCCATTGCTGCTCATAAGCAACTAATCAAAAGCCAAACACTTCCAGAAAAGAAGCATGAAGACAAATCTAAGGTAATGCTATGTTTAAACACATGCGGTAGGATTGAAATGCATCACAGATGAAGCAATAGTGAATTGATCCATTGCATCTATGGAAAGATATCAATAAAACAAAATGTCACTATTCAAGTTTTAAATATTAGGAAACCACCCATTGTTGTCCCTGGTGGACTCCGTTTCACTACAGAGCCCTGCAGCAATTCAAAGCATACTTTCTCCCCCTTCTCCATTTCTGCTATAGCAAAAGTAGTCATGGTGTTCCCATTTGGTGTTTTCTTCTGGTTGCTTGAGAGAGGTCTTTTGTACCCACGGCTAAAGGAAAGTTGTCCTAATGCTGATCCTGAACTAAACTCCACAGAGATGACAAACAGGTAGACACCTTTGTATGGAGCTTTAAAGTAGCCATGTTCAGGGAAATAGCTGTTTCCATAATTGAGGTAAGTTTCATTAAACCTCAGAGTTTTTTCTTTATCCTTTCCTTCTGAGAATCCCACGTGGAATGCCACCAATGAGTCTGTGAAAGAAAGAGGAACAGGATTTTAGCAGTGAACACTTCTCTCCCTGGGAGCAACAGTGGTAGGGAGGTAAGTTGAAGCCCTGTCAAGCCTGATCTCTCTATGCTGCTTTGCAGAGCTAAGTGCTTGAAGTGGCTATGTGCCTGGGATTAGATCAAATGGTTCCCTAGAAATACCTGAACCACTACTCTTGGAAAAGTATAGGGCTGAGACCATCCAAGGTAGAGGGGAGGGGGGAAGCACTTTATTTTTTTGCTGTCCTGAAAGTGAGTTAGAAATACCTTCTCTGCTTATTGAGTCTCAGCTACAGTTTTGGAGCACAGATGCCTAAAAGGGCTGATATTTGCTCTATGGTTTATGTCCATAACAAGGGCTGCAGCCATGAAAGCCAGTGCTAAGGCTAGTGGTTGTAATTACCAGTTGCTGATGGCCACATGTTTACAGGGAAAGGGAACTGGCCAGAAGTATAAGCTGAAAACTTTTCTCCAAAGCTTAGCCGTAAGAGTGTGCTGTCTAGTCAGTCCTCCCTGTTCTACTTGTGAGAATTATAGCTGTTCGTTTAATGTAATTGTCCTCATTAGGAAGGTTTTAGTGTTTTGAGTACACTCCTTCCAGACTCAAATAACAGGAAAAAGAATCAAGATTGGGAAGCCTAGCAGTTCCCACCAGCTTCAAAAGAGAGAACTGCTACTACATTAACATGAGCATCTACAAACAGACTTTGTGTTCTGAATATCTAAAGTTGAATCAGTTCAAGGCGAGTTTCCCAGCAGCTATAATGGGTGTGATTTTATTGACCTCGGAGTGCAGCAGTGTATCAGCTTGGTTCTCACTCAAGTGGCTTATTTTGATGGAGGGAAGGATGTAAATAATGTCAGAATTTCTCCCTCCAGCATCCTGCAGGATATCTGTCAGGACTTACAACTGATATGCTGTGTGTGTGGAGCCTGCAGCAAGGCCCAGAAACAGCTAGACTGGCACATGAGGAGGTAAAAGAAAAGAGCCCACCTTTTCCCAAAAGTTCTGTCTGTACTGTATTTCTTCCAGTTAACATTTGTGCTTTTTCTCTGTGTTTCTCAGGCTTTGTCTTGTCTCTTTGCTTGTCTTGACCTTTCTGTTGCTTTCTTACTCTTCTGGTCAGCATTGACTGAATCTTTGTAACATCCAGACTTATATTTGAGGCAACTAATTCTTCATCACTTCCAAAGAGCTTTTTAAAAATCAGCAGATGTTCCTCCAGCTTCTGCTTGGTGGTTGCTAAATCTGCCGAGAGAATTTCCACAGAAATGTTGAGTGGCTCAATTAAATTAGCTATTGTGTGATTGCAGCAGAGATTCATGTCACTTCTAGATTCATGCCTCTTGATTGCCAGGCTCAGGTGTTTGATATCATTCTTCAGAGTCATGATATCATTATAAGCTGAGCTATCCAAGGAGTCGTCTTTGGCAGCCTCATAGTTAGGTTCCATATGTTCTAGGATGCTGTGGTGACTATTAACTTCATCTAGAGTAGAGGATGTTTGTGTTTCTTCTTTGGAATGCTTAGAAGATGTATGGCCATCATGATTATTTTGTTGACCTCTCTCCAAATGGCGAAATCTCTTTATCAGTGATTCTAAAGTCACATTTTGTTCTTGGAGTGTACCTGAGATATGCCTGAGAGATTCTTGCAGCTGAAATACTGATGATATTAAGATACTAGGATCTTCTTCAAACAAGACTTCCATAAATTCTTCCCCCAGTAAAGCCTCCAATGCCGCTTCATGCCTCATGGCATCTTCCAAAAGGGAGCCAAAAGAACTGTTGAGATACTTGATGTGCCGATGAATTTCTGCATCTTTCTTCTTCAAGAAGCCTATGTCTTCTGAAACAGCCGTAACTTGTGACTGAAGCTGTCTGTTTTCTTCTTGACGGAGATTAAGGGACTGATAGATAGATGGAAAAGCTGAGGAGAACTCCTCCATTTCATTCCTCAAGAGTTCTCTGAACACTGCCTCTAAGTGCTTCATGTCCTTCAAGTTTGATTGGGTGCCTTCAAGGGAATAAGTGATATTACTTAAATCTCCCTCCAGTATATCAGTGTCGGAAGATACTCTTTGGCAGTTACATTCCTCCATGTACCTCAACAGATCTGAGTAGTTATCATGAAGATTTGAGAGAGTATAGTTGAGCTCTGATATCTGCCTTTCCATGGCTGCTTTGTTTTCTTCCATAATAACTGATTTCTCTGTTAAAGTTATTATAACATCTTCTGGCCTATATTTTGAGATATTTTTTTTTAACTCCTTAAACCACCTCTCTAAAACTGCAATATTCTGAAAAGCCACATCTGACTCCATGTAAAGTTCTTTAAGCTGCTTTGCGTGCCCTGTCAGAATCTCATTTATTTGTCTGATGCTTAACTGGGTATTTTCTTCTTTGGGACCATGATGTGAGGAGAGTTCTGTTAAATTTTTTTTCAAAGTCTCAAGTTTATTTTCAAGATTGCTTTGCTCTTGTTTCATGCTTTCCATGCTGTTGTTTAAAGCTAAGAAATGGGACTGCTGTATCTTGTGAAACTTCTTGAGCTTTGTGTCCATGTCTGCCTTGATCGTGGTGAGATTATAGTGAATACTAGCCTGCTGCCTTTGCAAATGGCTCTCTATATCTCTTTTCACCTGATCAACTTTCACTACATTTTCTTGGACTTTTGATTCAAACTTAGTTCCCAGCTCCTGGAATTCCTTCTTGGGCACAGTGCTCTCTTGGAATCTTTCTATGCTTTTCTTGTTGGCTTCAACATCGTGGGACAGGTTTCTTACCATGTTCGAGAGGTTCTGTAAGCTTCTGTTGAAGCTTGCCCACATTGGGTTAAAATGTTTCCTTAGAAAATTCTCCACATGGGGAAACAAGACTTGCTGCAGAAGCCTTTCCTGTGGATCTGTTAACACAGATTAACAAAAAAAAAAAATAACAAAGTTTACATTCTGCTTTTGGAACGCATCTTAATCTGGCCGGGGTAACTCAGGTATGTATTTTTCTATAGTAACTGCCATCTTGCTGCCCGAATTTTGATAACTGCAAAAATAGCCTAATTCTAAATCAAGGTTACTGTGAAGCCATGGAGTCTGCAGACAATACCTTAGATACATATTGACTGCCCCATTTAAGTCATAAAAATCAAACCCCTGTCATTTCAAACCCCTGGACAAGCAGTTTGATAAGTGGTAGGCTGTTGCTTATTTGACTGTTCCATAACGTTGTTCTTTTTCTGATGCTTTCTACAAGGCACTGCTTCACAAAGTTATCCAGCATCTTAACAGCTGAATTTTCCAGGTCGGGACTAAGTAACTTGAAAAATCTGTGAAGCATCTGTACTAGGTGTGAATTACAGTAAGGCTGGATATCTGAGTTTAATGTGCCTTGAAATTGACTGATAATAGTCTGCATCATTAGAAAATGTTTCTGTGAACCAGTGGCTCATATTCATAGGTCAAATTGGCTCTTTTTACCCCCACCGGTATACAGTGGGAATAATGGTCCAGCGACGGGTTGAATGTTACATTCTTTTCCATACACTAGTCTGACATTCCACACAGCATGAGTATGAAAACAGAACAAAACCCAACTCTAAACTCTGCATCCCCATAAAGAAGCCACAGAAACAGAACAGTAAGCTAACTGATTTTAAGAATAAGCAATGTCTTTATTCTGTGGTTAAGGTGTAGTCTGTAATCCAGGAAAGTGTGCAGGGATCTGCCTTTCATCTCATTTCCAATTTCGTTATCAAATTTATTTCATTTGTATAGGGATTGCACTTTTTTTTTTTATCCTCTTTTTAGAAGCAACCAGCAGACCAAGGAATGTCAGAGTACTTTGATTTTCAAGTTTTCTTTCCAGTCCCTATGCCTTTAATAGGGCCTTCTGGCAGGCTGTGTCAGACCTCTCACCTGAATTGCTCTGGTTCACTTCTAACACCATGCTTGTACCGTTGTTTTCAAATATTCTCTGTAAATCACCTAAGTTGCTGACTGCTTGATGAATGTCACTTTGAAGATCATCCAGTAAAGCCTCATGATTTTGAATGACTTCCAACATTTCTCTTGAATCCACTGATGTTGGCACTAATCACAAGATTAAAAAGACAAAGTCATGCAACCGAGTGCGGCGACCAGGTGACAGGACAGGTATTCCTACAAGACCTCTGAGAACACCTGTGTACTTTATGCTCTGAAAACTTACACTGACCTTTAGGGGGTTCTTGTTTTATAGCACTTTACCTTGTGATGTCTTTGCGAAACTGTTTTCCCCAACAGTTGTGAAAACCTTATTTATTTAAATATCTTTGGGAAAACTCAAGCCACACTTCCAGTGTACTGGCAGTAAAATGCTCTTCATTAAAAATCTCCCCATGCCATAATAATGTGTGGAGTAATAACTCCTTTCAAGCCATTGCCTGAAAAGATAGCAAAGTTTAACAACCCAGGATAAAAGGAGAGGATGAAAGATGAATTGAGGTGTTCCACTAAGGAATCCCCCCTTTTACTGAGGGGCCCCGTAACTGATGTTATTTTAAATAAATAAATGCTAATTTAGATTTCAAAGTGTACGCTGAGAGTTGCAGAAAATGGTATATTCCAGCTGGGGGCAGCTTACCCACCTTGGTTACCTTTGACCTTTAATGTTTTATAAACTTGTGTAAAGCAACTACTCATTCATGTCATGCTGACAGTGTAATGTACAGAAGGCTTTTTCAGAGCTGCAATGCTACCCTAAAGATAATTTGCTAGAAGATACTTAATAGCACTGCAAACCACACTATTTCCCAGACAGAAGGAAAGGTCCTTCTTGGATACTTAGATTGGTAGGAGTATTCCAGTGCCTGACGTATGAATTGATGGTACCTTATAATAATCTCAAAGCTCTCTGAAGAATAATTTTGAATAGATTGTTGACCTGTTAGACTTGTGAACATGGTGTGCTTTCCTGTGAACCCATTTCACAGAGCAAGGGGTTAAACACCCATGCCATTGGAAGGTTTCACACTCTATACCAGCTGGCATTCTTACTAGGTATTATCACTGATGACCAGCCAGCATACAATGTTGAAACTTCTGAATGCTTTTTCAAGAGCATCCATGTAGTGTTACAGCAAAAGCCCTTATTTATGCCAAAAAATGTAGTTGTGTCAAAGCTTTCCCAAATAATGCTTTCATTAGAGATACTGCGCTCAGTTCATTATGTTAAAATTGCAGCTAAAAAATACACCTCTTTAACTGATCAGTGACTGAGAGGTAAAAAAATGGCAAGCAAAATAACTTGAAGCACATACTGTGGTTTGGGAACTCCTCTTCTTCCCATTCTTCAGTTTGATTTCCAGGCACCAGTACAAAATTAGGATCTGCAATTGAGATGGAATAAACCTGTGAAAATATTTTAGATGCAGAAACTACTACGGTTTAGCGAGGCAATGGAGGGCAATTTCATGTGCAGTGTAACTGCTGTGGACATAGGCTTCTGCATTGCAGGTTTCTTAAGGAAAGAACATCTTGTCTGGGGAGTTTGATTGCAGTACAGCACTGGTGTACAGCATTGCATAAATGGTAATATGATGAAGTAGAGTGGATTTGGGGTTTTCTTAAACTCATGCCAAGTTGTTGCTCTTAAGAAGTCTATGGCAAATAGGTGATTCGTTTTTCCAGTTACCTGAACGTTCTGGTGGCACCAGCTACAGTGAGTGATGCTGAACAAATGAGGAGCTAAAGATGGAGCAGCTGGTTTTGTTCAGTGAGTGTAACAAAGGAGAAACTAAACTGGAAGTGTTGCATTGGGTGATATTTTTCCAACATCATAAATGGAGGACAGGCTGGGGTCTGTACAAATAAAAGCTGTCTGTGAAGGAAAGCTACACCTACAGAGATTAAAGCAGGCGCTCCCATTTTGTCTGTGGAGTCTGCAGGTGAGTTAGACATAGATTGTGTGAAAACCTTCACACAGATGTTTGCCTTTTTTGTTACTGTTGCCTTAATTGCCAGAGGGAATTACTTTTAATTCCTTTAAATGCTCTTTCCATTTTTGGAGCATCATTTGCTAAATTCTGCCAGTGCCATGAAGCACTCCATTTTATAAACCAAACTGTCTCGTTTCTCTTTTACTTAGCAGCTGTATATATCATTATTCAACAGTGCAAACAGTTAGAGTAATTTATTGTGTGAAAAGGCTAGTGCTAGAGCTTCCATGGAAATAACGGCTTGGACTCTGTTCTTGTGTTGTAGAGTTGCTCCTCATCCTAGGAGCTGGTATCTGTGTAGCCAGGGTAAGCAGAGAGGAGGCAGCAAGACAGGCTGGAGAGTGAATGCTGCCTACCTTGTTTGAACTTGGATGCACTGTGGTTTCCCCAGCCAGATGACTTCATTCTGTAAACTGACCGTGGGGGTATTTCACATCCTAGAGCTGCTTTCTGATGTCACCAGTTTTTACCTGGAATTAGGCATTCCTAGATGGACTTGTACATCTGACAGGCACCCCTGTCCACCCCCCCACAAATGAATACCTCTCTCTGCATGTAAAGATTACAAAGGTGTTACTAAGAGAAGAGTAAATTGCTAATGCTATTAGCTTCTAATTGCAGCTAATTACAACTACTTGTTTCAAGGTATCAGTGATTTGGGGCAGAGCAGCCCAAAGAAAACAAGGTATTGATTCTCAAAAATACCCCCAAAACCAAAAACAAATAACTAACATTTCTTGTCACTGTGGCTCACATTTAGCCATTGCTTCTCACACTTGTTCTCTAGCTTTCCTTACCATGCTGTTCACACTCCTTGCCAATAAATCCAGGGCAGCATTTCCACTGCAAAGACTTCAAAACCTTCTGTTTCACTTGATAGACTGGCTTCAGAGCTGTCCTGTACCTGAGGATTAAGGGTCTGGGCATTAGATTGCAAGTAATTTTCAGCTGGCATCACTCAGGGTCACTGACAGTAGCAGCAGCCTGCTGGCAAGTGTGTCCTAGATGACTAATGCAAAACAGAGTTAAGAAATTTGACGTAAGCTTTATCACTGCTGCTTAGGAAGACATTGGGGCAGTCCACAGCAATTTTTTTCCCCTACGTAAGATTGTTTTTCAGGATTTCAACAGACAGTGTGTGCACATTCTTGCTTGCACACATAATATAACTGCTATTGAGCGAACAGGGCTCCGGTGGTCTGCCTCAGGCTTTTGTTCTTAGGCAGACCTTATTTTCCAAACATGTTGGCACTGATCTGTCACAAATCTGAAAAATGTCACAGATGGCAAAGTTATGTAGCTGTCAGAAAAGCAATTCTACTGATTATTGTGATAGTTCTTTGCAATCACATTTGGACTGAGCTTGAACTTTTGTAATGTTATGTTGAGTTGTAGAGAAAGTTTTGTTTTTAAACAAATATTCCAAAATGTCACTGGTCCCGAGGAAGATAGATTTGTTATAAACTCAACTAGAAATAGTCATGAAACTTTCTTCTTTCATTCACAGAAAGAGAAATCAATTGTATTAAGTAACAAAAGCAGTTTTGCAATCAAGTAACTACAAATACGTGTAGGTGAGTATTAAATATTGTTTCATTTCAGAAGTCTGTTGGAAGTCAATGTCTCCCAACTTTAAAAATATGCCAGTTCTGATGCCTTGTGGTACACTATTGGCCTTCACCAGTACTCTTTGGGCAGCCAGTCCTGCTGAGAGAAGAGTTAAGTACTTGGACAACCATACATCTCTACCTCCTGTCATGTAAATGGTCTCACTGGTGGCCACAGGCAGAGACCTTTTTAAGGGGGGGGGGTGTGTATTATGGCCCGAAAAATCATGAAAAAGCTATGGTCTTTGGTTTTTTTCTGACTAAACATGTGGGAAGATTTGAAAAAAATCACTTAATCTCCTTTTAGTCCTGTACTTGATGGCTTGCAAAGGCAGTTGCTCTCCCTGGTTTCTTAAATGCCTGATCACCTTAGATACATAAATCATACCCCATGTCAGTTTGGTATTAAACTGAGTCGATGCATTAATTCTTTTTAAAATGTGTCATTTAATACTTTTGAAAATATTATGTAGATACTTAAGAGAAAATTCCATTTTTCTTCAGTGGTTTTATTTAGGATACTTACATGATCTTCTGGCAGTCTGGTGCTCCATTTGGACAGGGCTGTTGGGAGTTGACAATGTACTTCTCCTTCATGCAGGCTTCTATGTATGTTACCAGCCGGGACTGCATGAAGGAACACCAGTTCCTAGTGGAAAAAAGACATGAGAAAGGAGTGTGAAGTAGGTCTTTTTAAGTTGCTTCTTGTAACGGTGCCAAGGAAGAATGAGATGCAGAAAGGCCTTCTGTTTGGTTTATTATTGTTTTTTTCAGCTGGATGATTAGGAAAGTGGAAAATGCTTGCTAGCTTCTCCCTCCACTCCCAGCTCATTTGTTTTCACTTGGGATTTTTATCTGAGTTTGTTAAGAAGGGTTGATTGTTTGAACTTTGATGCATTAGTTCCATTTCCAGGCCTTTCATTTAGCCAGAGAAATTTCCAACCCGTGATAACCTGCAGGTTAATGTCACTTTAAATGTCAAATTACCTTTCTTGGTGTGTTGCCATTTCAGATGCCTAATGACTGACTCATCAGGTTGAGGCAGACTGCTCCTGAAAACTTAATCCAACATAAACTCCATTAATAATCAATGTCTTCCTAAATCTGAATTCTTCAAGGTAATGTAGTAATTGATTGGATTTTTATTAATTAGACTAGCTTTGAAATAATTTCTCCCATCACCGCAGGAAAACTATGTTAGAAAACTGAGAGGTGTTTTCTTATGTTTTAGCTTTATGCTTCTAACCAGGACAAGTGAGTTTTACCATTCTGGTAAATTTTCCAAGACAGAATTAGATAGGTGTCTATTAACCCCAGAGTGTAGGGGAGCCTCTTCCTTTTCAAGAGTTTAAAGTACACGTAAGTGTGTACTGTTGGTTGAAGTTTGATGGTTAAAATCCGGAGTCAGAAGTTATAGGAAGTGAAGAGTAATAACTGTAATGGAAACAGCTGAACTTCAGGCAGTATGCTTTTAAATGGAAATACAGGAACCAGATCTCTGGTAATCAGCATATATGGAAAATTTTGCCCCTGAAAGGGTTGCAGAAACAATGGGGAACTGAGTCCCACACAAAAGCAGAAGCTGCAGTCCCAGCGATCAGGTGGCCAGGAGAAGGGGAACAAGCTGCAAGGAAGCTGGAAACATTAGGAGGAAAGGGCAGAGAGCCTGGGCTAGTGGGGCCAGAGACAGCCTGTTTTGCTCCCCCCTTCTTTAAGGAGAATGTGATCGTGATTGCAGTGAATACTCGCCGAAGCAAAACTCTTCACCTCTACGAAGCAGTGACAGGAATCTGGCAAAAGCTGTGGTGGTGGGAAAGCTGAACAGGAAAGCAGGCTGCTGCAGCATTTGTTGTGATTTTAAGCCCAGAACTACTGCTTTTTTGATGAGCTGTAGTTTTAAGGCCTTTTCAAGTACCTGGGGGTATTTTTGTGCCTGTTATCAATGTAGTCTTGTTTCCTACGGGGCTGAACCAGAAGTCAGATACTCAATTTTTTATTAAATCATTACTCTTCAAGAGTCAAACTCTGTTTGCGTCACTGGGTGATTCGGTTACAGCCAGCAGACCAACACACATGCTCTGGCTGACCTCTGCCTCCAAGGTGTGCACAAGTCCATCAGCCTTTATAAGGCTGCATCACTTTTCAGCGGTTGGTGTAGGATGAATAACTCTGAAATCAGAGGCCTGATTTCTGCTTGTATTTGGTCTGTGCCCTCTCATGTGCTGGGCAAGCCATAGCTGGGAGTGGCTTTTCCCCCTCAAATCATCTCTGCTTTCTGGGGAAATAAAGGGTGCTGCTGCTGGAGGTCGCTGGCATTGTCACTAGCTGCAGTATCCTGGGTCTGCCCCTGGGATGCCTGCCAGATCCAGGCAGGAGACTGCATTCAGTGTGGAAACCTCCTTTTAAAATAGGATTCTTTGGCTTTAGTGTTTTGTTCTTTCCTAATGAAAACAGTCCACGCCCCATGAATCATTATCTGGACTGATTTGTTTTTCCCACCATACAGAGTTCCCAAACAAGTCCTTTGAGTCATGCAAGCCATACAAACCTAAACAAAATGTTTAAGTGCATCAACATGTATATGAGCAAGAATATGGCATCGTGTGAGGGTGAGTACTTTCACTATATTGCACATGTGCACACACATTTAATAGAAGGATTCCTTTTCAAAACCTGTTAATGTGTTGGAGATACGTGGTGGGCTTCCCGCTTGTAAGAAAGGGGTTATTTCAGAAATTGAATCAATGGCTGACCCCAACTTGATGCCTACTTTGGACAGTTATTAGCATTATGCAGAATGAATAGCATGAAAAAAGGGGAATTTGATCTTCCTTTAACAGTGGTTGCATTTCTTTATCTTCATTTTGCTCACTATTTCTCTCTCATTTGATCTTAAAAGCTTATTTGTGGAGCTGAAGTGCTCTATAATTTCATGCTTAGGTTTTAATCACAGAAACCTGTAGGGGTTTTGAGTTCCATGACACTTATAAAGATTTATTCTTTCATTAATTAAGTAAATAAGGCCTATCTTTCCCATCTGTAATGAGCTGCAGTATAGATATATGTGCCCAAAGATGAAACTTTTATTGCAGTATTTTTTGCACATCTTGTCAATTGTTTCCTTTAAAGAAACTTTGCTATCTGTAACTAAAAATATCCCTGAACTGTATGAACCTCAAGGAAAAATATATCCTTCTTTAATGTTCAGTGAAACACTCTAAAAACTTCGAAAGACTTCATCTAAAGTTCAGTGAGGTGAGCAGGAGCTCTTCTGCTGGCACCAGTAGGCTTTGAACCAGGCTATGAAGTTTCAAAGAGCTGCTCTTTCACAACTAGCACTTTCTTCATTCAGCTGGTTTCTGGAACACAGCAGCTTTGTGTTCTGCTTCTGTGTTCTTTTCCCTCCTCTTTGTAATTATGTCGTTTCATTCACTGAATATATAACCACCTTAACACACTCTGCTTTTATTCTCTTTAATACAGTTTCCTTTGGATTCAAGCTTCTGCTGCCAAGAAGAGACAGGAGTAGAAAGAAGTTCCTGGTGTGAGGAAAGTAAAAGGGCTTTCTTTCCAGTCTGGTGAATGGTAAAGTTTATCACAATACTGCAAGCTGCAGCAACACTTGAGGGGAACCCTAGCAAATTCAAGGCTACAGATGTTTCATTTGTTCAGTTGCTTTTCCTGTTTTACATTCCAAGCAAATGAAAAAGTATCTGAATAATTTCCTTTGCTAGCCTACGTGGAGTTTTTCCAAGGCTATATTCTAATCAACTTTTTCAATAGAGTCCTCATATGCATCTATCCACTTCTGCCATATTTTGAGGCAAATGTATTCTTCTGTCTGAGGTTAAAACACATCTGATGACAAAGCACTCTGTATTTAAATAAGATTCAGCAAATTTAGGTTAGCACAAGCTCCTTTTGTTTGAACCTTTAAGATCTTTAAACTAAAAACTCATCATAAAAGGAGGGTTTTTTTCTTATTTTGAATAATACTTATGCTTTTACTAAGACATAGCAAAATTCAGACAGTTCTGTCTGATTCTAGGATTTAGCCCAGCTACCTCATAGCAACCAAAACAAACCCACAGAACCAGAAGGTGCAGCAAGATGGCTGGTCTGCAGTAGTTATCACTCTGCTCAGATGAATAGGAGATAGTCTTTTTTTTTTAGGTACACTGCTACACTAACAATTGCATCATGAGGGTGAGTGTGAGTAATGCCCCCAGCTCAGCTTAGGTACCTGTAGGCTTTATTTTTCTTAGTTACATGTTCTCATGATTGACACTGCAGTGCATAATTTTAGTCACTTCCTAGGTCAGTAGAATTCTTGCCTGAATAAAACCTTCAGGACATTGTTTTTCCATAAGCTTTGTTATTCCTTTGGCTGTACTAGTGCAACTGAGTTGTCCTTTGCATCAGTTTCCTTATGTTTCTATTCTCAAGGAAACCAGTTTCTATAATTACTTTGAAAAGTCCTGTCCAGTCATTCCTGTGCATGTGCGCCACTGACCATCACATTTTTTCAGGTCCATAGCACTATTGCATACAGCACAAAAGGCACCAGATAAGCAATTATTGCTGCTTAAACATGCTACAAGATGACAGTAGCGGGCTATGTTCTACTAATTTAAATGAGTGATTTTCCATTGATTTGTGCAGAATGACTCCTGATTCATATCAGGAATATAAATTATTTATAAAATAAAATTTATAAATTATAAATAAAGTATAAATAAAAATTTATAAAATATATTTTATAAAAATATAAAAAAAGAACGAGGCTTTAACTGAGGAATAATTTATGTTCTGTTTTTCCCACCGTACAAAGTTCTCACTGACAAGAAAAAGCATCTTCAGTGAAACAGGTAAAATACCGCAGATAAATTAATCTAAACTAGGATTGTGCGTGTCAGTTTTAAAACAGTACTATCTTTTTATTCATTGTGGAGTGCACGAGGTCTTCAGCTGTTGAAGAAGGTGCTGGCTCTCTCAGGGAACACAGTGTGCCATTGGGTTTTTAATTAGCAGACGGTGAGTGATTGCTGCTGGTCAGTCAGTGAATTCTCCAGCTCTTGCTAAGCAGCCAGCAGCCCTGTATTGCAATTAAACAGCAGAAACTCTTGTATTTATCATATTGTTTTCTTTCTCTTAAGAATGAGTAGAGCTCCTGCTCAGGCAGGGTATGGGATCTTCCTAGGACTTATCCCCCAAACCACCCTGCTTTTCACAGGGGTTTAAGCAGACTGATTCATTTGCAGTTTACCTTGACAAGCTGGGCTGAAAAGAGTTCCAGTGGTAGTTTCAAATGTGGATTTCAATACAGTACTGGAATTCTTCCAGATCCTTGAGTAATGCTGGTTCAGTGCCACTTCTATTCCAACGATAGTGCCAGTTAGTCTGTTACCAGCTGGGACTTATCCTGCAAAATGTCCTAAAAACTTAGTGAGGCGAAAGCTTTCTGAAAACCCAGTCCTGAGCCTGAATCCTCACTGGGAGCAGGCGCTGAAGAGAAAGCAGGATTGGCTGGGACCTGGTTTTGGGTTAAATCCAACTGTGGTGCCAGCTACTGTAGAGAAATAAATGCAAGAGGTTTTTCCTCTTCACAAAGCATCCACAGCCGTTACTTCATTTCTATATTCCTCCCCACAACATAATCTCTATAGACCTTTCAGAGGGCAGCTTATGCTTTGATTTAATCTTTTGTTTCCTGCAGACTTAAGTTGATTGCTAGCATAGCACACTCACTCCTTTGTTGGACCTTGTCTTCAAGCAGGAATCACAGCCAGCGGCCACCTACTGTGCTGATACCAGCAGGTCAAAAATGGCATGGGAAGACAAGCTTCCCCACCAGCATGCACTCGGGGCACAGACAATGTGCACCAAGGTTTGCCCTGATTGTGTTTTGGGCATGAATGTGGTTTTACTCAGGCTTAGTCACAGATCACTTACTCAAGGGGTATTGACTCACGCAAGTAGGAAGTCATTGGATCCACGTGCTTAATAGTGCTGATGGTAGTTCTGTGGCTATGCTGAAATGAGATCCCTTGCTATATGGGGAAAGAATTAATTGCTGCAGCTTGCACAAATGAGCTGTAAAATAATCCTTTGGGCCCAAAAGGTTCTGTAATTCCTTTCAGTGAAGCTGTGTGATTTGCATCAAACATGCTAATAGAGAACCATTCCACCTGCAGCGCAGCAAGAGGCATTATCAATGTATTTCCTAAAGTCCTGAAAGCAGCTAAGTGTCTAACTTTGGATGGAAACCAATGCTTCTGTTAATGTACTTGGTACTGCAAAAGCTATTGTTGAGCATTCAGTGGCCACTAGTTTGCAGGATGTCAGGGGCTGAAGATCACATTTAGCTGCGTTTCATCCAAACCTGTTTTATTTTAAGCATAAGTTCTACGCCCCTTTGGCAAATTTCAATATCCCATAAGTTTCCTAAGAAAGTCCCTACCTAGTTTTGAAGAATTAGATGAGTCAGTGTGAAACTGGCCTTACTTAAATCAATGGATATTTTCCTGTAAAAGTAGGAAAAAAATTAAGATGTTCAGACTGAGCATTGTTCTGACTTCCTTAGAATAAGGCTGATTTGGGTTTTCTCTGCTCAGCTACACTTCAGAGGTTAGTTCCATATTTTGACGCCCTGAGTAATCACAAAAAGAGATCTGCTGCTTTGTGGCTGTATCAGTTCCAAAGGAGAGGAAGAGGTGTGCTTCAGTGAGATAACAGCACACCTGGTTGACATAGGAAGATCTTTCTCTAATCAAGATGTTAATGCAATTAAGGGTTTTCTTTTACTGGAGATTTCTGCCTTTCCGATTTACAGTTCAAGTGATGGGATTTGGGGATGGTTTGGGGTTTGTTTTTTCTTCCTTTTTTTTTATTTACAGACACATCATAATTGTAAGAAAAATCCCGATGTGTGACAGACTGAGTGTGCGTCTCTGGGTTAAAGAGAAAGAAGAAAAACTAAACCACCTACCCAGCTGGAGGGCAAATCCAAAACAGGGGTTACTCAGCAATGATTATGCTTTTCAAAACACAGAGAAGTTCTGTGAAACTGTTATAGATGGGGAAACAAGCCTTAGTTGCTCTGCTCCTTCCCATTTTATCAGCACAGTCCATTTCTCGCTTACTGGGTGAGCCGTCTGTTTGCAACCAGCTCTGTCAGTGTGGTTACTGAGGGGGGAAGTTAAAAATAACCACTGCTTTTTGCTAAGATTATTTTTAACCTGGAATGCTCAAGTGATCTGGTTTACAGTGTTACTTGACAGACAGGTCACACCAACTGAGGGTATGGGCAGCTTTAGGCTTTGCTGTTAGAGTTAGCATGTGATGGGATCGCACCTTTTAGATTCTTCATTTACCTTTTTTTTTGTATGAAATGTGAACACTGAGTGCATGCAATCTGATTTGTCAGCCTGCCTGTTCACGGTGTGGCAGGCACATGGATTAGGTTAAACTGCTCAGTGCTGAGAAATGATACAAGCCTTGGGCTACAGTGCTCCGCTAATGGTGTTTCAGTGCATCACTTGATTTGAGAAATAATCTGTTTGTAGGGAGAGGAAACAGGCCCTTCTGCGTGTAATTATAGCAGAGGTCTTTTTGTGGATCTCTGATCAACAGAGGGGAGTTCATAGGAAGGGTACAGAGAAGATGATGTGCTATTCCCAGGGCCAAGGGACCTTTCCCTTCAGAGGCTGGATTACCGTGATCTTGGCCCCCCTACAGCTGCATGGAGGTGTCTGGTTCTGTCTGCTCATCTGAATTACACAGCCTAAGCAACGGCACACAGCAGCTGTATGCTTACATGTATTACTCTTTCAGCATCTGCTCAGCACCATGCATTGCTCATGCATGTGTCATTACCAAGTATTTGATGGAAGCAGCTCTAAGGAAAAAAAAATCTCCAAGGTGGGCTGTCAGTTTAGGATGAAGCTATTAGGTGTGTCATCCACATAGCATCAGTCGACATAACAATAATGGTGTAATATCTCCTTAGCATATTTATTATCCCTTCAATATGACTTAATCAGACAGCAGTTGAATCTGTTACCTCTAGTGGTAAGGATTGGAGTAGATGATGACCTAGTGCAAACTCTGATTTCATATTTACTGGGTCACTTTTAGAACTTCCATGTATCTGGTCATGTCCCAGGCAGCGTTTCAAGCCTCATTTTAGCTGCCTGTATCCACACACAGGAAAGGCACCAATAACAACAGAGCATTCCTCTGATGTTCTGCATTAGGCATCTGTTTTGTATGGGAAATGAAGACCAAAAATGTATTTATTATCTATTTTGGGTATTATGCATTGAGTATTTATGAAGCCCAGAACCAATTGTTGCTGTTCTTACTCTTCATCTTCCAATGCTAATATAGTCCAGCAATTTCACAGTGCAGATCTCTTCATATACTTGCGCTTTCATTTCCCTTTTTAATTCTTGTGAAAGTTTGGGTACACATGGATCCATTTATCTCAGCCATAGAATAAAACATCTGAAGTCGTACTGATCGCTCATATGAGGCACAGCTGCTTGACAGCAAAGAAAAAAGATGATTTCCTTTGGAAAAATTGGCTTCTTTTGATGGTTCTGATTTTGTAAATAAACAAACACTTGTGCATTCTGAATGTGCAGAGGTCCTGTTAGCTCAGATACAAGCAGCAGCTGAGATACTAAACTGTTACTTAGTTCTTCCTCTGAAGAACAGTTGAAACAAAAGAATTGTTATCCACACTTTTTCTCCTTTAAAAAAAAAGTCACCCAAAGGCCAGTGATCTTACTGGTTTTCTTATTTTAAAACTCTTATTGGAATAATCTTGTTATTCTGAGATTAATTCATTAGTGAAGTGACATATCCAAGCACTTCACTGGGATCTAATGAGTTATTTCACCTTACATGTTGAAATAGAAATCAGAGGATTCTAAGTACCTTGGACATTATTCACAATGGCCTCATTTATTCAAATAACTGCAGTAAGAAAAATAATACTTTAAATGTAAAAAAAAAAAAAAGTATCTAAAAATATTTTGTAACAATTATTCCTAATACATAGGGAAAATAGCAAGAGGTCAGAAAAAACCACATCCCATATAATTTTTGTTAGAAAATTATGGAAGTCTAAATTTTGTCTCAAAGCTACCACTGGCTTTGTTTTGGGGTTAGGTTTTTTTCCCTAGTTCTGAAAGTAAACTTATCTCATTTGAAAGACAAGCTAGAAGCGGGGCAGCTTTTGCAGAAAATCATTTGCCACCACTTCAGGCTTTTTTATGGCATGTCTTTATCTCCTTCTAGCTCTTAATTCCTGATTAACTCCTGATGCTTTTCTTCTTTGCTCTTTTAGAGATATAAGCCCAGTTCACTGATTATCTTTTTTTCCAGGGCATGTGTCACACCTGTGGAAGGAGGAAATACCAGATTCACAACAACTTCTTGTCTGTGCTTAGCAGAGTGCTCCAGCCATGAGCACCTCGCATGCGCTTGAGGACTTCAGGCCCTGCAAGTAGCTTGCTTCAACCAATTGCAATGCCTTTTAGAATTTGGAGTGCAGATACAAGGGGAGCTGTGCTTTCTCTTTTTATTAATTTATTATTTATTAAGCTACTGCCAGGCAAGATTTTGACTGCCTATAGTCATCAACATAGCTTTATAATTGGGGAGAACGTTACATTTTGACTCATTACAAAACTATTTCCATAAAAGGAGGAAGTATTTCTTGGGAGGAAATTAGATGAGTAATAGCTGGTGCTGAGCTGGATTAAACAAGCTGGTGCTGAACAAGTTTACGTAGCAAAGAAAAAAATCCCTATTAGGACAATCTGTTGCAGCATCTTGCTGACCTGTACAGGCACCTTTTTACACCACTGAATTTTCATAGTACTTATAGTTTTCAGAATGCTTTCACCATTTCAACCAGCAGTCAAATGATTGCCACCTTGCAGTGTAACATGGAAGTCCAGAGTACCACTAAAGGGCTTTGTTTTTCATTCCTCTGACAGTTTCTGAAATGCATTAACCAAGAGTTGGTGAATTAACAGCTCATGTCATTATCAAACACTACCCATCAGGAAGCTGGAAGTCAACACTCAGAGGCTTTAGAAAATGACTTAAGGTTAATGGTGAGCAGTACAGGTTTGTGGGAAGATACAGTATGAGGGACATTAGGGTTTTAACACACTCACCATGCTATATGCAGGAGGGAGGCCTCAATTTTACATGTAGATGAGATTAGAAACAAGATTGTATACTTAGGTTTGCATGAAAGGGAAGCATGACATGAGCAAGGTTTTACAGGCTCTTCACATCTCCCCTTTTACTTCTTCTCAAGAGCATTTAAAGGGAAAAATACCAAGGCATGCTGAAGTGCTGACCTGTGAACAGTAGTCACTGTGCTGCTCTTTCAGCTCTCTGAGGTAGGGCTATAAAAGATTCATTCACTGTCCTGCTTGGTTTTCATATGTTTTAAACATTTAAAGACCTACTTATATGCCCTGTAAAACTTCAAAAATCTGAGTGTTTGGAAATCATGCTAGTAAGGTAGGTGCCTTTTCCGCTCAGGATGGCTACTTTCTGGCCATGCATTACCCTGGGAAGCATTTCACTACCACGAAAACCTTTGGGGGGGGGGGGGGGGGGTTGGATTTGTATTTTTTTTCATGCTTATTTATTATTCTTATTTATTATTCTTATTTATTACTTTGTTATATTTACCCTTCACTGTTTTTATTTTGTAATGTCCTGCCACTCTCTTTTCCTCTCCATTACCAAGGCCCAAGTCTGCAGCCAAGCATGTTCCAATGATGGGCAGAGATTGCTGTGATCAGCAAAAATAACCATTGTTAGTTTGTGATGAGGGAAAGTCAGTAAATCGATTACTTCTAGTTTTACTTTGCCAGAAATAGCAGTTTGTTTTATGGTGCTACAATAGAAACGGAAGGCTTCACAGCGGCCAGGTGTGTCCAGACCCCTAACCCCATTCTGCTGTTGTTTTGGACTAGGTAAAAAGCTGGTCCCATCTGTGGTATCCTCTCAGGCAGTTCAGCTTTCGGTTTCAGTTAAAACATTTACACCTCTCCTCTTTGAGTTAGATCGATCCCTAAAATCTAACATATTTTAATGAGAAACTTCTAGTGAAAATGGTCCTTTATCAACAGCATATATACAGTATTAGAGAGGATTGCACTATTATTATGTGGAAGACAGACACATATTGGTTTACTCACCCATTTCGGGACTCTGGGCTCACAACTTCAAAGTCCTCTCTCTCTTTGTGATGTGAGGAGATCACACTTGAAGAGTAATCTTGATTATTCTCCCTGAGCCCTTCTGCCTTCCAATAACCTTCTTCCTCGTGTGACAGAGGAGTCCTCTGGGGGTATGCAGAGGTCTCATGAATTTGTGGCTGTGAGCTGTGCACTGAACCATCGTGATACCCATGATGGTCTGAGTGCTGGACCAGAGTGGCCGATCCTATTGTGTTACAGATGATCAGAAGCTTCACTAGCATGGTGGGATTTTTCCCACCTGGTTACCCCTGTCTCTTGTGCTCTCCTCTGAAGCTCAGCCGGGATTAATTCAGGAATGCCCCAGCAATATTCTTTAACTGGAAGGTTGGAAGAAGGAAGGGGAAAAAAAAATAGTAACAAAGGGCGGAAAAAGCTTTTGACCCTCCCAGCTACTGTGGAAATGTCCGTGGCTATTGAACAATGTGAGTCTGGTTCCTGTGTGGGGCTCAAGCGTCTCTGACAGAGGGGGGAAAAAGAGGTGGTAGGAATATAGTTTATTCAAGGAACTTCTGCGCTTGTCTGCCTTCTAAACTTATCTGTGAACAGGAACTCAGCTTTTATCAACTGCCTTCTCCCTCAGGCACAGGAAAAGGATGTTAGCTTAAAGGAAAGGAAAAGAAAGGAAAGAAAATATTGAGTGGTGTAACAGACTCGTGTTGCAGTGCCAGAAGCTGTCACAAACCTCCTTGCACCACTGTCTGCACTGTCTGGTTTTTATTACGACTTAGAGGCTGAAATACCCTGGCTTTAGCAGCAGAATATTCACAGTATGTACAGCAGACTATGGGCATTAAGGGGCTAGCAGTAGAAGAGCTCCCAGACATCGATTTTTGTGTGGTGTTTGCAAAGTGGCTCTGTGAATCATAGTCTCTTCCCATCAAAGTGGACCATTTTCATGAAGCAGGTCTTCAGAGAGGTCAGGGTCACCGAGCATTTTCAAGAAGTTCTGTTTGGGCTGTCATCTCTGCATCTCGCTCCCAATTTTTCTGTGCCTTTTTAATTGGTGTTGACAAAAAAAGCACTTGGCAAGAGCTCCTGTAAAGAGCTACCTTTCTCACTGCATCCTAGTAATAAATATAAAAGCAGCTGTGGAGGTTGTATGTAGGTTTCTTACCAGTTCAGCTTTACACGATGATGTTTCTTTTAGTTTTGTTGCTATATTCCTGTTCTTACTGTCTTGCAGGGTAATATGCTCTGGCTTTTTTAAGAATAAAATGAGGGAGAATGATGCTTTACTGACAAAACAGGTGGGAATGCTGGTGCAGGACTGCTAGAGCATATCTCCGCTGAATGATGAGATGTGCAGCCCAAAGTTCAGTATATCCTGCAGAGCATTAAATGTAGAGCTTTTCTGGAATCATTCCAAAGCCAGCTGAGAAATGGAGGATAAAATCTCTTTAGGGTTTTGAAATACCTTGTTGTTAGAGGCTGTGAATTTATATCTCCTTATCATCACTGGTTGGATCTGCATCCTCTTCTGATTGCTCCTCCTTTATGCTTCATGGAAGAACCTATTAAAATGCAGAAATGCCCTTACTGACCTATGACAGGCATTGCTGTGTAAGAGCAGTTAAGCACTATGGCAGCAACAGTGGCACATGGGGCAAGGTAGAGAGAGATTTTGATAATTCTAAAGGCAAACCTGCTTTCTGCTGTAGTCACTTCTCCAGGGAGATGAAATCATCGCTTCTGGACTAAAGACTGAAAGAAATAAGCAACTTCCCTCTGTTCCTTCCTGCTGTTTGTATTTCAGAACTGTGTGCATCCTGCTATAATACATGTTAATGTGTGAATATTTTACATCATGTTTCACATACAAATGTGCCTTTTTTACAAGTAACTAGGATTAGGATGGATGTGACCTAAGCATTATGTTTGTTTACTTAATAAGATCCATTATCGGGAAGGAACTGGAACAAATACGAGACAAAACAAACACCAGGCTTCTAACCTGAACTGCTGTGTGATCATGGCTTGCAGAAAAGCGATTTTGTGCTACAGATACTGACGTTGTTCCACTTGTGATTTACTTCCAAACCCTTTGGACCTGCCTTTCAATATATACCTTTCCACTTAGTCTTAACTCATCCATTAAATCTTTATTCTTAGGGATGTGATAACTCCCAAGCGATGGGGCAATGTTTCTCTGCCATTCCCCCTGGCTCAGAACATCTGCTGCTCCTTCAGGTGCAAGAACCCATTTTCTGTGACTTTGTAATGGTACTGCCTGTGAGTGCAGCAGTCAGGAGGGACAGATTCCTCAGCCAATTGAGCCTCAATAATTTGCCATGACTTTCTGATAGCAGCTACGAAAGATGTTAAAATATTAAGCATGCTGTAACTGATTTCTCCTTCCTTGTGATGCGCATAGTGTAGAATGCTGCCATAAACACATGGAATGCATGAATTGTTCAAAGGACCTTCCTCACTAAACACTAGTTAAGGCTTCTGTCTAACAGCTGTTCTGATTTGGGGTGTCTGACTAACACAGATTATACTGTTGGTTCATAACATGAGATTTATTGTCAGACTAAGCTATAAGTTTTCTCACTGTAACATCTGTAGAGACATATGCTCCATCCCTGGCAGTGCTCAAGGCCAAGCTGGACAAAGCCTTGGGTGACATGGTTTAGTGTGAGGTGTCCCTGCCCACGGCAGGGGGATTGGAACTAACTATTCTATGTTTCTCTGTCTGTGAGGAGCGTGCCTATTTAGAAACAAGATACACCACACCTTTGCCTCCCTCTTTTTTGAGTTAGTGCCTCAGCACAGAACCAGGGAAAACAGGCATAAGGTCATTTGCTGCAATTACTTGCTCACTGCTTTCTGAGGTTGGTCTCTTCTAGGAGATACCTTCTAGATGAGAAGGGCAAATGTGCACCAACTAAGATCCATAGGTAATTTAAAACAGTTTGTGCAATTATATGGAAATAGGTGTTACTCCAAAAGTATACTTGAAACCCTATCAGTAAATAACCTGATAATAGCAGTGTGGAGATGGTTGGAGTTCCCAAAAAACTCCTCATAAGTTTCTAGCACTTCTAAAAACGTTGGCCAAAAGCCACCCCTCTCACTTGCTCTTTATTTTATTTTTCCTGTGCCCTTGTTCAGAAAAATACTTTTTTCCCAGGGATTTCTGAGAAATATTTCTTCAAACTATTCAAACTCACCTTCGGACTTGAAACTGATCTTGAAAGAGCTGATATTGCCGATTACACCAGATTCATCACTATGCCCTGGGATTTTGCAGAGAACAATCAGGACTGCTCGTAACTGGTTGAATAATTATAGCTGTTTCCGCGAAACACACCTCTTAATACTCCCCCCACACCCAATGTTGCCTACTCTGAGAATTCGGTGTCCCATTTGCAATTCCATAATCAAATTGTAAGGTACCAGCACTGTCTTTTGAATAATCAGCGTAAGATGTAGAACCTTATCTTGCCCCCAGTTTCCTCAGAGTCAAAACCCTGCAGCTACAGCTGGATAGGGTGACCACACAGTAGACAGTGCCAAACAATACACTTAATAAATGGCTTGTACCACTTGGAAAACAAATGCTCTGGCTGTTGCAGTCAGTGTCTCTCTGGAGAAAGAGCCCTTAAAAATTAAGTTTTCAATTAATAGATTCAGATTTTTTTGTTTATTCCTTTTGTATCTTCACAGATTCACTGCCTACTCCCTAAGCTCTTGAATTATAGACTTAAATACAGAATCTGTGTATTTAAAAGGAGAAAAAAGCTTCAGAAAAATGTTTAAAAATCCATGTATTGCTTTAGATTCATATATTCCAGCTCCAAGTTTCTGAAGCAGACTGAATAACTGAAAGAATTTTATGTCTGGGAAGATTAATAGCACCGTTTTGTTGATAGCTGCACAGCAAGGGGATAACTTCTCATTAGGCACTGGGTTTTAGATCTGGAAAATGCTGTCTCATTCCCTGCCCGCTACTGATGGATGCACACGTGTGTGCAGCAGCTCTGGGGAAGAGGAGCATGGGGAGAGGATTGTTGGGAGGGGGGCTGCTGGGCTAGGAAAAGATCCTTTTCAAAGGTCTGTCCTTCAGAGGAAGAAGATGAATTCCTGTTGCCTGTATTTTTATTAATTTGCTCAAAAGCTATCAGTGCTATTCAGTGGCAGAGATCAGTCACAATAGACTGCGTTCTGGCAGCACTCTGCTTGATGTTTGAAAGCATGCCTTGAAAATGGCTCACCCGTCAGCCTTCACCTATTTCATTCTCTGGCAGAGGAAAGTACTCATTAACTATGCAAACGTACATGCAGGGATTCAAGTCCTAAACTGTTTTTGCCAAGAGGATGTCAGACAACTGCTTGTTTTTAATAGGGCATGAAAATGAATGATCTGAGACAGTTCTTCCATCTGCATTTTGAAGTTTTCCTAAACAAGGAGGGAGGGAGTATTTCTGTTTATGTAGAGCAAGGTTTGATCCTGTTAATGTTAGTATTATTCTCCATACAAAAGCTTCCTGAACAAAGGATATTTAGCAGCCACAAAAGCAGTCTATCTTTCCTTTCCTTACCTGCCTTTCAAACAACATCGTACACTGTTTTAATACTTCAATAGGATGACTAAATCTCACTCCTTTCGTCCAGCAAGATGCCTTTGTCAGCTGTTAGTTGTCAGTGTGAGCTCATCATTAAGAAGCAAGGCTAAGGTTTTGTGTGCAGAGTAACTAGCAACTAGGAGAATTAAAGAGGGAAGAGACACAAATCAAGTAAAATCCAGTTTTAATCTGGTGCAGACACAAAGATGATGATGGTAGAGAACAGGGAATCTTGATTTCCGCTTTGCATTCCTTTCTTTCCCTTGTGTCTGTGCCTTAGAAATAGGTAGACTTGGGTTAAATTTGTCCTGCCTGTGTTCCAGAATTACTGAGGGGAATTGCACAGGCCTGCTTCCAGGTATTAGCCACTAGTACCCAGAGAGAGATTTAGGCACATGGGAGGTGGGGAACTGCACCTTTCAGAGACCCTCAAGGAGCTGCAGTATTATGCAACAAGAGACCCTGTATGGACAAGCTGGGGCAGACAGAAATCAGACCTTAAGTGAACAGCAGCTGGATGGTTTGTCATTGCAGAAGTCAAGACAAGGCTTCCTTTTGGTGTTATACAGATCAGTTGGATGTTAGATACGAGTTTGTTTACAAAGTGATCTGAATTAAACTCAATAGAAAAAAATGGGAACTTTATGTCTAGCTTAACTGACTTCTCCCCAGTGTCCCAAGGTAAATAGCAGAGAAAAGGATGTTGCTGCTGCGCGAATTAGGAACTTGGGTTCTTTGAAGTGCCCACTGGAGGGTCTTCTCTTTAGCTGCTGATTATGTTATCTAATGCAAGGGAAAAGCTTTTCAGGCACAAAGTTGAGATCCTAGCAAAACCTTAAAGCCAAGATTGATTATGCTAACCCCTGTTTATTAAGGTTCACTTGAGGCAGGGTTGGCAACCAATCAGGGCTGCATCCTCTGCTTAGAATAGAAATAGGATAGCACAGTTGCCATAGGGTGGCAAACGTTCAGGAGTTGTTATTGATGTTTGCACTATATAGCTCTCCTACTATGTGATCTTGAGTCCAGAGCTTTCCTGAAAGAGTTTCAAGGTAAAACAGTGCCTCTGCAACTGCCTGCTGCCTTGGGTGGTATCCAGCAGCATTTAAATGCCTCTTGTGAGCTCTTCCTGAAGGTCACTGGGAGAGGAGAAGGCAGGAAAGGAGTATCCCACTCGAGTACCAGCTAATTCAATCTGGTGATGATTCATGTTTCATGTCCCAGGATGGTTTGATATTTCATGTATTTGTTACCTTTTATAGCAGTGAAAAATACGTAGAACTCAATTGTACAAATCACAATTAGAGAACAATAGCTTAACAAAATCAAAATACAGTTCTCACTCAACCTTATCAGCCTAGTCATTCTCCTGAAAATACCAATAAAACCCATACCCTGGGAAGCTCTGTGCTCTTCTTTCATCAGCTTTGAAAGCCAAGCAAAAAGGTAAAATGGGCCTTGTAGCAATTCCCCAAAATGGTAAATTCACTTTTTACCAAATGTAGTAAAATCAAGACTCCTGCTCTATGCCTGTTGAAATCAATGGGAGTCTTGTGACTGACTCCAAGAGCGTTTAGGTTAAAGCACTGCTTGCACAGCACAGTAAGATGCAGATGTCTACAGTTTCAAGAAATGAGCACTAGCTGTGCGCTTTGGGCAGTGGTCAATCAGCCACCTAATGGAAATCTTGAAAGGTGAAAAGAAAAACCTTTTCTCACTCCTTGCTGCAACAGTCTGGAACAATGAGAGCTTCTATAATAATTGGTGTGTCGTGTTGGCCTTCCTCTGAATCTTGCACTTCTTTAATTAACAATTGATAAGTTTTCTTAATCTGTCAAAGATTTGGTTCCTCTACATTCAAATGGAAATTTATTCTTCACTTATGAGAAAGGAGATTCATTTGTGAGAAATATCAAGAAATCTGTATATTGTGTTCCAGACAAGCAGTTTTTCAGTTGTTTCAGTGTGGGGTAAAAGACCCACTCCCAATACCTAAACAAATGTTCTTAGTTCCCCAGTAAGATGTGTGTACACACATGTGTGTAGTCATTTTTATTCAGACTTTATTTTCTGTGTAGTCATTCTCTGCCTGACACTTCCAGGCTGATGACTTGTGACAGCAGTGGTCTACAGACCACTGCACTTTGTGACGTTAGGGTTTACTACCCTCCCACAGTGCAGTTGAACCTCTGAATTTTCTGTTCTGTTTGCCTGGCAAGGAAAAGTAGCCAAAGCTGGTCAGGGTTTGTTCTCAGCAGCCGGTGCCCCATGGCTTCCATAGTTTCTGTTATGGCACTATGGATTTGTTGAACAAACAATTGCTTTCACCAGTGCTTATGCTGCATTTCAGTTTGCTATGGGGATGAGACCTGATTTTGGCCACTCAGGTTCTAGTTTAGAAAACAATTTAGCTTGGGTTTAATTTTAAGCACATAGGGATATCCAACTGCGATTAATGATCCTGTGCTTTTTACTTTTTTCCTACCAAGGCCTTGAGCTGGGTGGATTCTCTATGAAGACTGTAAGATCTTCCCAGCCATTTTTCCACAGGATGACTTTCACACCCCACCGTGCTCTGCAGCACAGACCTCCAACATGAGTGATGGCATCAGTATAAAATGTCGTCTCACTCTGCAGAGGCAGAGCAGACCTCTGTCTGCAGCAGCCCAGAGGAACAAATAGGAAACAGGATTTCCCCCAACAGGCACCTGATTTTTCAGAGATGAACGGGATGTGCGGCCGAACAAAACCCATCATTCATGCTAAGTGCCTTCAGACTTGACAAGCACGGCAAGTGGGTCTTCTAGCTCGCTTCACTTGAGCTCCAAGGGAAGTTGGTTCCCTTTTCCCCTCAGTATTTACTAGAAATAATGTTCTTGTAACTGTTTTATGCAGGGTGGGTTCTGGTAACTGCCAGAGCAAGAAACCTGACCCGGTTTGTTTGCTTCCAGTTTTACATGCTCTCCAGCCTCTGGGAACCTAGGAGAGAGCTTGTGTTTGCCCCCTGCTGCAGCCTCGGGAGATGCCCTTTCAGGAGCTTAGCTCTTCTGATAAAAAGTCCCTCTTCACATGAGAGCATCCTTGAATGAAAGCACTGCAGAATATCTTAAAAGCTTTATCCGTCTGGAAATTTTCCAGACAGTCCTTTACCTACTGGTGTAGTTGTCCTCCTCTCCCCCTTCCCTCTTAAATCTTCACAAGCATATCCATATCATTAATATTTCAGTATCAGCTGTTCACAGGTATTGGCTACACTGCAGTGCACTTCATCAATAAGAGACAGCAAAGGATGCGAGGTTTGCCACACTGCCTTCATCCAGCAGAGGAGTAAGAGCAAAGGCAGACACTGGCAGAGAAACTGAGTATTCGCTGAGGGTGAAGCTGCAGTCCCAGTCTCGAGGTGCTTTTTGCTGCTGTCCCTCACTCAGATCGTCCAGATAATACTCTATCAAGCAACAAGAATGGATGTCTTTAAGAAAGGTTTCTCCATTGCTAAAGAAGGTGTGGTAGCTGCTGCAGAAAAGACCAAGCAGGGAGTGACAGAGGCTGCTGAGAAGACTAAAGAAGGGGTGATGTATGTAGGTAAGAGAGACTGTTTTCAAACTGTATTTTGAGCATGAACTGCTGTGTAGATTATCCCTGAGGATGTCTGAGGGAACTATATTGTGGCTAAAGCTTGGGAGTGAAAGGTGGGTGGTCTGGATAGCATCCTCAGCTCTGTCACAGAGTTGCTGTGTAAGCCTGGAGTGCCACATCCTCCCCGTGCCTCGGTTTCCCCAACCATAGACTAGACAGAGAAACAACCACTACTTCAGGGGATGCAGAACTAATGCCATGTTAAGGAGCAGATGCCCAGGTGGACGGTTTCTGTTATGACTGTTTGCTGGTTGTTTGCAGGGTGAGTCATTCACTCTCCAGGCATCAGAGCACTGCTGGTCTCTGCCTCACCTCCACGCTGTGGGAGACATGCTGAGGAGGTGGCTGAGAGAAGCCTGCAGGGTTATTAAATGGGGGTTGCAGGATGCATCTGTTTCCCCACAAACATACCACTTCATGTTGAAGCCCTCCTCTTGTTGACTGACGCATTAACCTTGCTTTACAAGAGTTGCCCAGATTAGTTTTGCCCAAAGGATAGGATCTAGAAAACAGTATGACTGATGTCCTGCCTAGAGACCTCTCTCACAGTTAATGGGCTGTTTCAGAAACCTCCCTCTTCAAGATCAGCCCAGAAACCCACTATATCCACCATGTAGCACATGCAATTATATAGCTGGATGGTCAGATATTCCAGATAATGTAAACTCTATGAAGTCTTAGGTTCTCAAGACTGATTACCTCATTGCTGATTACTGCATCTCACACAGCTTTTTATGTTTGCTAGATATGCTAGAAGGGATGTTTAGTAGGAAAGTTTACATACAGGCTTTTCCTGTTGTTGTGCTGAGACATCCATTACTGTACGTAGCTGCTATATTTGAGACACCTTTCTTGACAACAGCTGTAGATACAAATTTATACATTACAAATGAAATACCAATTTTATGTGTAGGAGATCTGATAATGTTTTCATCCTGAGATTTTAAATACTCATGTACTGGCGTGCTGTAAATGAACGTATATAACAGTTCACATTTCAATTTGAAGCTGACTGGCAAGGCAAAAAGGTAAACAGCATCCTTGTAAACAGCTGAAACAGCATCCTGCAAAACGTCACACCTAGGTGCCAAATCATGGCATCACTCCTGCTCCAGCTGCTTCCTGATTTGAGGGTGCCAGACAGGTTATTCTGAACCTTTATACATAATTCCTCGCATCTCTGTTCAGTGATCTGGTACATCTCCATACTGTGGCCTGGGTTTCAGTTTTGCACTGCTGTGAGGTAGAGTCTGCTTATGAGATCCTAACCTTTTCAATGAAGTTTTCTAAAAACCTTCTTAAAACCTAAATATTGGAATGAGGCTCCAATAAGGATCAAGGTGAAGACTCAGTGCTTTCTCCTCTTGTGTTTTTGATTTGGCTTGTTGGTGCAGTGCCAATTCCTGCCCTGTCATGCACTGCATACTGCTTTGCCTTGCCTGATTCAGTTCCTGTTGCATGCTGGGGAATGCTCAGCCCTTTGGAAAAAAACCAGTCTTTCACAGGCAAGATAAATAAAGGCCAGATGCTGATTAGCTCACAGAATTGATTTTTAAGTAAGAGGAGAAAGTGGAAGCCAAGTGTATCGATTAAAACTGGAATGATTAGTGTGTTCGTGCTGCCTTTTCTCACTGTGCTACATGAAGAGTTAATCACAGACCTGAACGCTTCCTTCCCTGATTCTTCCTTTGCAGAGCCTTGTTCCAGCAGCTTGGTCTAGAGTGTTACGTGTTGCATCCCGAATTTTTGGATGCTAGGTGAAAATAATACTTGTATAAAATCTTGAAAGTCCTTTCAGAACATCAGGAAAGGGAGGAAAAACCTCAAAGCCTAGGATGGATGAAGTGGATCCTTGACTTTCATTCAGGTTTGTGTTAACTCACTGCTGACTCTTCAAGGAGGATTCCAAACGCCTGGACACGACTACAGCACCCGATGAGTCACTTGCTGCCACCCCAGGAGAATAAAACGAGGCTTATTCAGAGGCATCTGCCTGGAGCAGACGGCGTCACCAGGGCACTGCAGCCACCTCATCCCTCCCCTCTGAGCCATGCAGGTTCAGTTCCCACAACCCATGCCAGGGCTGGAGATGCCTTCCTCCTGTGCTAACACTGCAATGCGGTTCACAGCTGGGCTGGTTGGAGATACGGTTATTGCTGGGGGAGTCATGAGCATGAGGTGCCTCTGCCCCGCCACGTGGCTCGCTGAATAGATAGGGTGGAGAGGAGGGCGCATGAAAGGAGAGAGGGAGAACTCCTGTAGCATGGGCCACCTTGGCACTTAGTCTGTTCTCCAAACTGTAACAGCCTCTGGGTATACCAAACTGGCACAGTTGGTGTGTGTCCAGCAGCTGATTTGATGGGATGTCTTTTTTTTGTTTGGCTTAAATAGGGGNNNGGTGGTGCTGAAGTTAATGAGGTTAATGCAAAGCTGCACCGGAGTATTGAGTATAAGGTCATTAGTACCCTTTCACACTATAATTCAGGAAGCCTCAACAAAGAATACATTTCTAGGTTTCCAGAACAGCTTTCAACCACACATGTTGCAGAAAGCCCCGGGGCACCAAGCTTTACATAAACAGAGTTTCTCTATGAAGAATGAACTCCCACAGGACTTACAGCACAACAAAATACTCTCTTCTACCATACACCTTTTCCCACTGCACAGCGCTCCACCACCTCGGTCGCACCCTTGATACACCGAAGCTCTTAGAGATGACTCACAGAGCTCAAAAGTTCATGCATCTTGCCTCTTTTAATTCTGTTTACACAAGCTGCAGGCAAGGGCTAATGAGTGAAATGAGATTGAGCATCAGTCGATTGCTTTCTGATTCAACAGATTCGGGTGGCTGGCAAGGGTATGCACCAGAAGGTCAGGTTTCATGTGGTGAATAATGGATGCTGAGCCTGAGTCATTGGGTGCGGTCAGGGCTGTGGATTAGGAAGATGAGGCAAGCTGTCCCCAGGCTGCAGCAGAGGCACTGCCCAGGGCCACCGCTTCTGTTCTGAAGTGGATGCCAAAGTGTTTCTTCTACCTGCATCCCTCCTTTCTGGAACATCAAAAGACATGTCACCCATCCACTGCCCCTGAGAAGGAATTGAGCCCAGATAATCATCTTAAATCAAAAGTCTGGAAAAAAATACACAGAAGTATGTGTCCTGTCTCACTAAGCATGTTTACTGCAAAACTGAAACATATGCAAAGGTCAGTACAGCAAATTATATACTTTGCTTGCCTAACAACTGCTCTTCGACCAAAAAAGGAGCAAAGAAGGGCTAAGCTTGAACATCTGTGTCTGATGTGAGATGAGCTTGTATGTCGAATCACTATTGTGGCAGGCTTTGGTTGGAATGGCACTGGGAGGGAAACTGAAGCAAGATGGTGTCTGAATTGAACTGTGTACATTTGACCCACTCAGGAGTGCTCATGGCTTGAGACTTGTATCTGCTCTGCTCACTGCTGTGCTCCTGTTATGTATGTATATCATGGGCATCATTCTTCAGCCCAGTTTACGGCAGTGCACACCTATAGTATGCATCAGTAGGAACTGCAGTTTAGAATAATAACATGTATAAAGTAAAAAGACTTCATCTCTTCAGTTTGAACACAGTTTGGGAGGGTGGAGTGAAATGTTGGTAGCATTATTGCAGTAAACCAGCTTTGTTCCACCCAGGCAATGCTTACAACCACCAAAATAAATCAACAATTGAGAATTACTTTCAATAGTGCATAACACGTATCGAGCAGAACAGAGCTGGGCTGGATCTGTTGTTATCAGGGTGCTGCACCTGTTTTGCTGTTCAGGCTGTCAGCAAGAGTGAGATGTGGTTTGTAGCTGATTTACCCCACCACACCCATGGATGCTCCAGTACCCCTGGAGTTAAAGATCTGCCTGACTATTTATATCACTGACAGTTGGCCATAAAAATCCTTTTGTTGTATCGGTACAGGAAACTGGAGCCTGTATATGTGCAGATGGTTTACAAAATGCAGTAAAGTTGGGACCAGTGGAACCTTTGGGCATGTGTTGGTTTAACTTCCAACACAGATAAATTGGATCCTTTATTTTTGGAATACGAAAAAGCATCTAGTTACTGCAAGGGCTGCCTATCTACCATGTGATTTAACCCACTATGTGCAACAGTATACAAATAAAAGGGATGTATAGGAGGTCACTTCAAGCGTGGAGGAAAACTGCAGAGATTAATTATTCCTTAAGGGCTATTTGCATTGGAGGTTGAACGCCTTCACATCCTGTTGATCTTTGCATCTTTGCCTTGTGAACAGCAAGATAAACCACAATGTAAGCATACATATAGTATACTTCACAATTTTGAGTTAAAAACATCTGCATTCTGTTTATCGCTGTAAGCAGGCACTTACAGCCTAGGGTGAGGCACTGACATGGGAATCTAGTAAGTACGTAGTAAGTGGCTGTTTGTTCTGCAAATTCAAACTTAGGTTTCTCAGCGTCTTTATTACAGGTATAGAATGAAGCTTTAAGTGTCCACTGTAGTCAAGTATCCTGCTGAAAGTCACGGAAGTGTCACGGATGTGATTCCTTGTCTTGAAAGACTGACGTAGGTGATATTTCACCAGGTGACTTAATATACATTTGTGTTTACAATTAGCTTAACATTGATTTACCTCCACTCAACTGTTCTTTTCATTTTGGAAACATCCCAGGGACAATTTGTGGTATCATCAAGAATTCTCAGGTCTAGGCATCTCCAGACAATTTGCAGTTGAAGTTGTCCCACTCTGACTTTAGTGGGGAAGGGAGCTGATCCCTTCCACTGGCTCTCCAAATTGTTATGTCTTAGCAGGAGGTGCTGGCAGCACCGCAGCTCTTCACTGCACATCGCAAGAACAGAAAGCTATCCGTGTCCAAAAACCAGGGTGTTCTTTGCCAGCTAGCACTGATGTGCTGTGTGTTTCCTTTCACAGGTACCAAAACCAAGGAAGGCGTAGTGCAAAGCGTGACCTCAGGTGAGACTGCAGCCCTGGGAGAGACATGGAAATCTGTGATGGGTTGCCGCACCTCTTGATGAGGCCGTCACTCCCACCACCTGGAAGGTCTCTGGGGGGCAGCAGTGATCTGCTTGACCTTCCATTTGATAAATGGAGGATGTTTTCCAGGAGTGATGGTTCAGGGTCTGGCATTTGCAAGTGCACGTGGATGAGAGAAAATATTTAATCAGCAGAGCAGGTCAAAAAACACCTAACAGATGTTGCTTGGCAGATTCAGATGATTCACAGCAATTTAGACATTTCACAATGGCAAGGATGCTGCCTAGCATGCAGAGAGGGTCCTGTCGGGCTAAAACTGTTGTCTTTGAGACACTCCTGACAGGCAGTCCCAGAGTCAGAAACCCAAAGAAATCCTTCTAGGTATCCCAAGCTCCAAGGCAGGGAAGCTGAGTGGACTCGGCTTCAAGAGAGATGAGTGGATCCTTTCCCTGGAGAATTTAATGATTAATTTAATTTTTTCCCCAGGTGTATTAAATCCAACAGAAGGTGCCCTGACAGAGGTAATATGCCATCTGCAATGCAAAATACCTTATTTACAGAAGCGTCTCTTAGTATCTTACAGTGAAGTTTTCGTTCTCCAGTTGTCTACAAAGCCTGACAAGCTGCAGAGCTGTTCTCTGAGCAGCATTTTGAGTCAGGCAAAACCCTCATGTACATAATGTAAATTCAGATGTGATCTCATATAAAAATGAAATAGGAACTGTAGCAGGGCCAATTTCTTCTCTTACCTCAGTACAAATGTTTTATTGTCCTAGTGAACTTGGCAGCCTTTTGGGAATGTCTGGCTCATTGATTTCTGCTTTTGTTGCTCAGTTGCTGAGAAGACCAAAGAGCAGGCCAATGTGGTGGGAGAAGCTGTAGTAGCCAGCGTGAACACAGTGGCAAACAAGACTGTAGAAGGAGCAGAGACCATCGTGGCCACTACAGGAGTTGTAAAAAAGGTATGTTTGTTTCTTCAGCAATATTCAGGACAAAAAGAATCATCTTTGGATTACGTTTAAAATACAGAATCATTGAATGGTTTGTGTTGGAAGGAATCTTAAAAATCATCTAGTTCTAACCTCCCTGCCATGAGCAGAGACACCTCCCAGTAGACCAGATTGCTGAAACACTTGCAAATGATGGTTTTACCTATTCAATGAGAGGTTTTCAGCAATGTCTGCTTTGATATGTTTAATATTGCTGTATAATGCTAACATAATCACAGAATCATTTAGTTTGGAAGGAGCCACTTGAGATCATCTAGTCCAACTCCCTTAGGTAATGAGAGCATGTTGCCCAGGACTGTATCTGGTTGGGTTTTGAATATCTTCACAGATGAAGATTCTACAATATCCCTGAGCAACCTGCACCAGTGTTTGACCACTCTCACGGAAAAGAAAAAGTGTTTTCTTATGTTCAGATGGACATGTTAATCAACTCATGCCCATTGTGTCCTGTCCCGTCAGCGGGCAGTGCTGGCAAGAGCCCAGCTCCCGGTTTATCTGATGAATGTAGATAAGCATTCTTCCCAGGGACTTGAGTAGAAACCCGTCCAGGCTGCAGTGGGCATGTGGCCAGGGTCAGAGCTGAGGGCCGTGTGGGGTGTGAAGGAGCAGGAGCAAAGTCTTGGCCTCGCACCTTGACCCTGGCCCAGCCACTCTGCAGGCAGCAGAGGGCAGCAGCAATTCAGGCAGGGAGCCTGACCCTCCTGCTCTGCTCTCTGCTCCTTTGACAACTGGTTCGTAAGAGGCCACGGGACACAGATTGTGCACGGGTTAAAGCAGATTAGGACGAGGCATCTTCTGTCCTCCAGCCTAACTTGACAACCTGGGTTGCTTCAAATGAGGGCTTAAAGGGGATGTGAAGTAGCAGAGCAACCTCCTAGATGCAGAGTTGATCATCAGAGAAGATGCTTTTACTGGGGGGTAACAAACCACAACCATGTGTACTGGAGGCTAATATTTGGCAGGCTTTTGGTAAGCCTGGCTGCATTTCCACTCTTCAGAGAGCTGAGATCAATGGTGTTGATAACGACATGAGGTAGATGAGTCACAGCAAACCCAAACCCAGAATCAAAGTGAAGTGAGGTTGGCCAAAATTGGTTTGATTGTTCACACAGTTTGCTGATGAATTTCCTGACCTGCACGTAAACACATTGTGATGTGAAACAAAACTTCTACACACTGTATAAATCCTGAGAGAATAGCCTAACAAAAAGGACCAGCAGCTATGGACGACGCAAAATGTTCTCCTGAAAGCATGTGAAATCAGCAGATACAGAAGTTGTGCTAAGCCCTTGGGATAAATTTAATCTCTGTTCCCTCAGGGAGCAGCAGTTAGGCTGCAGCAGAGCAAACAGTGATTCCTAATTCCATGGGGCCAGACAACCCCCTTTTACCTCTTGACTGACTGGGTGCAGGGTGGCTGACCCAGGAGACCTAGGAATTCGCTGATGGTAGAAATCCATCCTCCTGATATCAAACTGTCTCCCCTTCCGGCAAGGACTGAGCAACAGCAGTAGTCTATTTTGTCCTAATTGAGAGCCCTCCTCAAAGACTGATGACCTACAACTTACAGGTGTTACTTTCATACCCCAAACAGGTCAATGTTATCTGCTTTTACCCTTGTGCAGGTAGGCCCTTAGAAAATCAGAGATTCTTTCACCCTGGTAGTGGCTCTGGGTTATGCAGGATGCAAGCAATATACAAAAGCTGTGAGTTTTCCAGCTGCATCTGAACTGTCATTCTTACATCTTCATTGATGTCTGTCTGCTTAATGTTAAAATGGGGATTGACCAAGAAACAAAGAAGTGGGAAGTTTCATGTGCCAAAGGGCAGAGTAAATGAGGGTGACAGGGAATAGCTTTGGATGCAATAACATTGTGTTATGCCAAATAGCAGAGGTGGACAGCAGAAGGAAAACAGGAAAAACAAGGCAAAAGAAGTCACAAGAGAATGAAATTTAGGAAAATGTTTGTGTCAAAGAGAAAGGTCATCTACTTTACTCCTTTAGTTCAATTTAGATTAGGAGTGTGAATCTCGTAGTCATCCTCACTCACCATACTTCAGTCGCATCTGCTAGATACCTTTCAGATAGCAATTACACGGAAGATTGAGCTCCATATGCACACCAAGTGCATCCCAACTGCTAACAGTTAATTGCCTCAGAGCCAGAGCTGCTCTGGAGGGAGAGCCCTGAAAGGAGTGGAGGGGTTGTGTTGGGCTCTTGGCACCAGCTGTTTTCTCCGGGTCTGCTCCTATTGTGCTGCACAATTTGCTGATGGAAAATGTAGCCAGAGGCTGCCAACAGCAGCACCAGGCACCATAATGCAAGTGAGAGACCCATTGGAGATACACTAAGAAGAGTGATAAGGTATAGCAGTTACCTGTTTAAAAAATCAATGCCTACTGTTATAATCTCATGATCACGGAATTATACACAAGCATTTCAGCCCCTGAAGTTTCATCCAGTCCTGAGACTAGTTCATGCTCCACCCCGTCCTCCTTCTGTCTAACTGCAAAGAGCAGTTTCTAGCATCTTATTTATGTTTTCAACTGTCTCCAGTGTTGTTTCCTGCTGACTTTATATAGAGGTGTTCAAAACACCATAGAATCTGTGTGAACGCATGACACTGAGCACTGCAACAGGACGATTCAAATCTGGGGAGTTGAGTGGCCTAGGAGGCATGTCCCTAGCTGAGCATTCCCAGTATTAATATCAATTACAGAAAGCTTGTTGACATTTAGTCTGTACATTTGACAGCTGGGGTCAGTGGCAGGCACATATTAGCAAGGGGTGGGGAACTCTTAAGGATTCTGGATTAAGTTTGCTTGGGGCAGCAGCCGCAGTGTGGTTGAGCTCTGCAGGTGTATCAGATGGTGACCTTGGCCATAGGGAAGAATTCATCCCTTTCGCAGGATGTGTCAGGCACTGAAATGTGGACACGCGTGGACAACGTTAGTTGACAGCTCCTTGCTGTCCTCAGTGGGAGCACTTGGAGCCAGGTACAAAGAAACAGGGCTGAAATAACTCTATGACTGTGGAGGGGTGAAGGGCATCAGATGAGAGCAACCTCAAGTACTGTTGACATCACCTAGTAGGTGCTTGGCACTAGCGTGGTCACTGCTGAGTACAAGAAAGGACTGGCTCATTTAGAGGACTTTTTAAGTATAAACTAGAAGATATGTAAGTTAGGAGACTATGAGCCCTCCACAATTTTTCTGATATGCAAAGGAATAAGACCCATCAGTAATGTGTTTTGTCTGTGGCTCTGCAATCATCCCTGTCCCAAGGGGAAACATTAAGGGGTTTTAGTGATATAACCACCAGCTAAACATCCCTGTCTTAGAAGAGGATTAATTCTTTGTCTACATGACACAGCACAAAGTTTGCTGCATTGCAGACACCACGTGGTTGGGAGCAAGCACATGTATATACACACACACACACTCTCACAACATGTCCCCGGGGGACTGGAATAATTTTCCCAGTAGCTGATGCTTCCCTATGCCCTCTACCTAGATCTTCCCTTCAACCTATTTGCTGTGCCAGTTTTTGTATGGTTTAGTTGTCATTTCGTGGCTCTGTCATTTTGAATTGGGTTTGATCTTTTTTTGATTTCATTAATTCTTTGAGCAGTTGTCGGCTGTGCACGATTGCTGAGCACATTCACTGGATCACGTTGTTTCTGTCTCTGCTCAATCTAGCGCATGTGTACCGCACCCGTGCCCTGGCTTATTGCTTTCATAACAACTGCACAATTTGAATATGAACGGTTGACGTTCATATTCTGCTCCCTTAAACCCTGCAACACCACAGACACCAAGACAGTCACACCGAAGGAATTAGAAGCAGAAACTGATGGGTGACCTCCCTATTTAAGTTTGTTTGAGCAGGGCAAGTGCCACTAGGAGAGAGTAACCAAGGGTGGCTGAGAGGCCACCAAGTGCAGAGCTGCTAGGCAGGAGAAACAGGGAAATCAACAGCTGCATTAGCTTACAATTAAGTAGACTAAACAGTTTGAACTTTTCTCCTTTGTATGCAAGCTTCAGCCTTTGTATTCAAGCTTCTTCACTGATGCGGTGATGTGTCCCAGTGGTATCTTTCAGCATCCCATGGAGCAGGGGAGACTGCAAAAGCAGCATGGAGTGGGGTACTCTGGCTAGAGGCACTTTTTCTGTGCTTCCCTCTGCCTCATGTATGTTTTTCACATGGAGGAGAGCTGAGTTAGAGGCACTGGTGAAGCCTTAAAGTCTGCAAGACTGTGTGTGCGCTTCATGGCTAAAGGTTTGTGCCCCAGTAATTCTGTAGGATAATAAAAGGATAAGCATTATTAAATATATATTGTTTGTAAAAGCAGCCCCAGGAAAAACCGTAAGAGAGGTTCTGGCTATGAACTGGATGAAAACAAAGCTACCCCAAGAGTCCACCAGGTTTGTACTGCGAGAGGGGAATCCTGCGCACTCATCTGTCTGTCCTGTCACTGGGTGCACTCACTTTAATCATGGGTTGACCTCTTACTCAGAGCTGTCAGCATCACTCAGGGCACATTCAGCCCGAAACCCATCCAGGACAGCCCGTCCATAGGACCTGTCAGGTTGCCTGAGGCTTTACAAGGGAGTGGTTTGGGGATGCTGCCAAGTAGCATTGCTTTTGCTCCAACGCCCAAGGTCAAGAGCACTACAGGAAGCTGAACCTTTCTCTGCCTTATGCAATTGGTGTCTCATTGCAGGCTATTAAATTTGTAGCAGATTAGGTTTCCAGTGAATCTTTCTGGTTGTATGGCCTTAAATAATAATAATAGTAGTAGTAATAATAATAATAATAATAATAATAATAATAATAATAGAGAAATCTTGTTTGCCACTGAATTTGTTGAGTTTTTGATGCATCCAACATTTATACTCTGCATGCTTTCTCTGTTAGATAAGGAAGATAATCCTGATAAATTTGTTTATCTGAGAATTTTGGGGGATGGTAAAAAAACCCATCACTGTCCTATAACATGATATGGATAAAAATATAAATTCCATTTCAAAGTCTATACACTTGGCCAGTGAGCATACAACACATTTTCTGAGCTGAAAAAGGGAATGTCATAGAACCTGTGAAGTAGAGAAATCTGAAGAACCAAGGTGTAATTATTTTGTTTGGGGGGTTTTGGTTTTTTGTTGTTTTGGTTTTTGGTTTGGTTTGTTAGGGGTTTTTTTTCAAAATCTATGGACTTTTCATCTCTGTTTTTAAAAAAGCATATTAAAATGCCTCACCCCAGAAGCCTATAGTGCACTCTATGTAGGAGCTCTTAACGTTGCACAGGTATATTTTTATAAATGGCAGGTCCTAACTTGTTGAGCTTTTCATTAGCAACATCTGAACATGTAGCTATGTTTCATAACCTTAGTGAAATATTGTATTTTATGTATGTGTAAAACCTTACATAGGGTGTATATTTTATATACAAATATATTTATATATATATAAATATTTTAGAACTTAGATAGTATTCCCGTAAAGACTCTAAGGTCTTATATTTCACTTAGCTACTATGTTAAACTACTTTGGTTTTCTCTCATCTCTAGCCAAAATCACACACATACACACACACAAAAAAGTTGGGGAGAAACCACCCCCTAATAAATTAAAGCTTTTTTCTTTTTTCTTTTTTTTTTTTTTCATTTTAAGTACTTTTTCTAAGACAACACATGATTTTAGAGAGGGGAAGTGTGTGGAAATCTGCTTGCTATTTAAGAGCAGGAGAAGCATTACTAATTAATTCATGGTTGCAACATGCCTTTCCCTTAGAACATTTTATCCCTTTTAATGAGGAGATGAGCACTGAAAGGAATAGCACGGTTGCTGCTGTCCTCCAGAGAAGCTGGATTTTCAGCCTTGCTTTCTTGCCCAGGATCACGCTATCAGTTAGCGTTACAGCTGGGGTCAGTACCCAGGAACTTCTGGCTCTTTATCCAAAGTGAAGACCCTCACATCACATGCTCCTCCTCTGTATATTGTTTTCCTGGCTAGTCACCAAAATCCCCAGCCAGCTAACACCCAGCTGAAGAATGCAGCCCTTCCTCATCTCATGCTCACTGTTCTGAGCAGGGTGGGAAGCGCGTGAGAAAAAGGCTGTGAGCCGACATGCCTAATGCAGCCTGACACCTCTTCATCCTGCGATTGTGCTGGCTCCTCCAACACAGTTTAGAAACACACTCCAGAAACATGGTTGCTTCCCTTTCTGAAAATAGATGGATGAGTCACTTTCATCCTTCTGGAGCAGAGCCTTGGCAGAGAGCGCAATTTAAGAGGTATAATAAGCAGAACAATAGCTGAACCAGGGATTCTCCAGCCCACCCATCGCTCTTGGATGCAGTGTCCTGAAAATAGTCCTGAAGAAGGATCCTCTTTTCCATGACTGTTTCTACATCTACCGGAGCTGACCTGCCTGCTCACAGGAAGGTGGTCATGCCCTGTAGAAAGGTGAGGTGCACTGCACTTGTCCTTGTGCTCCTATGAGCTGTCCCCAGTTTTCCTAGTGCAGCTCAGCACCTTTAGCAGTCACCTCTGATTCACCTTCTTAATTTCACATGGAAGCTGGAAACCCCACATGTAAAACACCTACAAATTGCCTGCTGTTGCAGCTATTGTCATTGTCTTGCACTGCAGGTTTCTTTTCTTTCTACCTAACCATCAAAAAAACGGCCTGTAAAGCTTCCAAACACAATTTGAGGCAATTTACATGCTTTGAGCTAATGTGCATCATTGAGTTAAAAGGTGTAGCCGTTTTGTAGGGCCCTATACACACGTGAAGTATTTTAAAGCCATAGACAGGATCCTGTGGCTGGATCAGCCTCATAGAGTAGTAAGCTCTGTTGACATTGTCCTGCTGACAGCAGGAGAGTTAGCTCATTTTGGAAAGGCTCCATCAGACTGGGGGCCTCTCCTGAGCAGCCTCTGATCCCTGCTGCACTGGGAACTGGAGACCAGAAATCAGTCTCCATGGTGTGCATAATTTAATGTTACCTGAGCTTTCTTAACACAGATTGGGTTGATAGTAGCAAGACTCATTTCAGACAACATCACAGTGCAAATTAAGAGCATGTTTCTTAGGGGAAAAAGCCCCATCACACTGTGCTTTTCATATGGAGACACCCCCAGTGCATGGCACGCTCTCTTAACAAACTAATTGACTCTCAGCAGGGAGAAGGGAATGCCTGGAGCTGTGACAGACTTCAGTACTGGGCTGCAGCTCGTATTTGGTGGATTGATCCCTACAGTAGTTTCATGGACAGTGGGAAGGCTGTGGCTGTATAACCGGGTTACAGCTACATCTCCTGGCTCCCCTTCCTGCCAGAAATGGATCATAAGTCCAATTTCCAGCTTAAATTTTCATGGGATCTACCTTATATCTATGTAACTGTGAAATCTATCTGGTTTTGTCTTCTTATTTCACATCACCCTTCCCTTATTCAGTCCCAAAAGCAGCAGGGGTGTTGTACTGATGAGAGCAGTTGTGACTGGACAGGAAAATAAGGATGCGTGTGAAAATGAAGTTCCCCAGAACATACAGAGCATAAAGTTCTGCTCACAGTAGGTGTGACAGGGACATTTGATTTGCACTACATCAACAGCAGCACAAGGGAAAGCAGTGGTCTCATGTTTCTAAAATATTGAAATTTAAATGATGTATCTCCTTTCAATGCAAAATTCACTTTTTCTTCATGTAATTTGTATGTGTTAGGTTCCCTCTATGGTGGCCCTGGCTTCATGTAGGAAAAGAGTAAAAATTCAGGGATACTGCTGGCCATGTATGCTCAAAGGAAACAGAAGCTTAGTGACTTTAGCAGAGTACCCTGGTCACTTGGGGCTGGATAATAGAGGTCCTGATATTTCTGTTTCTCCCTGCTCTTACTGACTGATTCCATAGAGATGCATTCCTGCTTTCTGTCCATCCCTTGTGCACATCCAGGATGATCAGGATTTTGTCTTCTCTTGTCATGTGGCTAAATCACATTTAAAGGGATCGCCTGGTAACAATCTTTTTCTCTTCTTTGAATAGGAAGGTAACTGAAAGATATGGGCAAGTAGCTAAAAGAGCCCAAAGTGCTCATCAAAAAGCTTGGATTTCAAACACAGAAAAGCTTATCCTTTGATAATGACAGTTTGTCTAAGGCAAGACATTAATGCCACCATAATGCTGTTATATCTGAAATTAGTATTAGTCTATGTAATGAGTGCTTAGGGTAAGTAAAATAATGTGGGAAAAGCTAGGCTTGATCTATTGTACTCTGGGTAAATCCATTTGTTCCTCACAAATTTTTTCACACTGAAGTTAAACCTCTGGTCTCAGTGACAGGAAAGAAAACCTCTGAAAGATAACTGATTTTCTGTATGAAAAAGACCGTAAACCAGGTTGCAAGAAATTGAATTGCTTTTCCACAGGCACATGCTCTAACAAACTGCATGAAAAATGGATTTTGAGCAATATTTGTTATCTATGAAACCCAGTATTTTACCTGTGTATGTAATGCTCAAACCCATGTTGCACAGTCTGCTCAAAAGGTCTCTCTAAGATGAGTGTGATGACTCTGTGTGTGGCAGTAAGGACAAACATCTCGCTTGTGACTTGGCAGGAGGACCTGGCTCCACCGCAGCCGCCGGAGCAGCCGGAGGTGGCAGGAGA
>JBCJKH010019933.1:14664-34432 GCA_039877255.1 Loriculus beryllinus
GCCATAAAGAAGAGTGTCAGAGAGGAGTTTCAGAGATCATTGAAATCAACAGCCCTGATAGCTGCAGTCTGAAATTTTGTATGTGCAGAACACCATTTTGTTGTTCTTGGTTTTGTGTTTTTTGTTTGCAAGACCATATTAAAATATTTCAAGTTAATTGTTTCTCCTTTGCAAATTCATTTTGAGGTCTATCACTGAGAACATATCAATCTTGTCATAGGATAAAATAATACAGAGACAATAAACATTGCCAATGCTATTACTTTTATTTTTGTATTTAGCACAAATGGCTCTAGCTACCTCAGGGAAGCTGAAAAGAGGAAAAAATTGGTTTATATTTTCCTGTCCATTAAAGAGTGAAGACATCAGCAATCTGCATATCCTGCAACCAGGAAATCTAAGAGACAAAGATGCCATAGACAGGCTGCTGCTGTTTTTATCAGAACTGCACTAATATTCCTGTGAAATATCCCTTAATATTAAAATAAAATAAGCCTGCCTGTAAGATAAAATAATTATTGTTGATTATCAGCAAATAAACCTGGATAGAGAGTTTATAATTGATTCAGATGTTCAGGTCAGCTATTATGGATGTTATTTTCAGACTAGAGCTATGAAAATGTCTCTGTTTTAAAGATCTTATAATATGCATTAGAATGCAAGTTTGCAACCTGGCATGGACTTAGCCTGAACAATTTCATTGATTTCTGGTTGTCATTTAAAATGCAGTCCTAAGATAAAAAAGTAATGATTTCTTTTGTCCTTACAAAGACTTTTCAAACAAAGAAAAAAACAACAACAAAAAACCTCTCTTATCTGTTTATGCCATTTTTAGATGTGTGAATTTTTGCTGCTTCCCTTTAAGAACTAGAACTGTAAAAGTTTGCTTCGCTTTGCTATACCTTTATATGCGTGTGTCAAACAGAAACAGGTTAATTATTGATCTCCATGTCAACTTTCCATTACATATCTAAGTCTAAAATAGATTATAAAATTAAGTAATCTCAGTAGGGTTTTTTGCCTACATGATCCAATAACTGGGCTACATTGCAATAAAGAATATAGCAACTCTGTAACTTACTGAGAGGAACATAATTGTGAAACTGAATGCATTGACGACAGATCAAAAACATATTTTATTTACCAGTGTATCTAATTAGCCATGGTTGATTGCATGAAGAAAGAATTCCTGACTTGTCTGAAGAAAGATAAAGGAGAAATGGAGAACATGCAGAGACTCTTACGCTGATCTTTCTGTGATGTGAAATTTCTTGATCAGGTGACTGTATAGATGGTACAACATGGAAATGTTTGTCAACTGCATCTCACTAACAATATGTTTTTCCAGTGGACATAGTGGAAGATATATAAGAAAGTTTAAACATTGTACAATTAAATTAAATTAATTTGGAGTGGCTTTTTGTGATATATATGTATTTTCGTGAATATGAAATTCAAAATTGCATACTGCAATGTGGTAAACGGTTGACTCCTTCCAAAAATAGGATGTGTCCCCCTTAGATTTGCCAGAATTGTTTTCCTGAGTTGTTTGGAGTTTACTGAAACTGCTGATGTACCCAAAATGTAATAAGCAGTGCTAGTTCAAGCTGACATTTGGTAAAAAACTGCTGTCCTAAAATAGTGATGTTGAAATGTATTCTGTGGGGTGGTTGCCAAATAGGTAAAAGTTTGCATTTTGCAATGTGACATTGCATAACGCTTTCTACTTTCACTGCTAGATGCTGATGTGATGAATTTAGTTTACCTCAGCTCCTGTTTGATCCAGTGACCTATGAGCACTACACAAAACTGTTTTTATTTTTAATACTTCTACTGAACCCATTCTTTCACGGAAGTATTGAGGGGATTTCAGTATCTTTTTCACTCTGCTAATAGCCTTTAGTGACCTGGACTTGACAATGTGTATTGCAAGTAAGCACCTTAAACAGCTTGCTTTAATGTTAAAGTTTACAGAACATGTACAAAAGATGCACCAGGGTGGCACTAGCAGTTTTCTTCCAAAAATGCATCCGCTAAAATTGTTCACGACCACTAATCTGAAACATTTTTAATTGGGGAGGGGGGATAGGGAGAAGAGGAAGTAGGGCCACATAATGGAATGTGCAAACCTAGGAGGTATTATTGATCATAATATTGCTTGCATCAAATTGTTTTGGCTCGGCCTGCCTCTAAAAGCAGTTGTCACACTGAGTTCTCATCTGTCTCTGTCAGTTCTCATTTCATTAAGGTACTGCCTGCAAGCTAATGATAGGAGAAGAATGCTGCACTACAGTTTGATTTCTTTACAACCAGCATAACTAGCTCTTTGGTACTGGACTCCTACCGGACTGTCATGCCCTGGTATTAGCAGTGAATCTTCCCTGATGGAGTTAAATGGATCACATAAAAGATCAAAATACACAGTGGGAATTAAAAGTTCCAATGATGAATGCAGGTGAAAACCTAAATTCCAATTTGCCATCTTCTACCTGCATCAATTACTGATTGAAAATATGTTTAAATTCAGAGAGAATTTTTATATACTTATTATAAACATTTATTTAGGCATAGCTGGTTTTCAATAAAGAAAAATATTTCTTCACAAGTAATAGCAACCAGGGAAAACTTTTCAAGTATTACTCAATTGTGAATCACAGTTTCACAAATTCTGGCCTTTTGTGCACAGATCTATTAACAAGTGCAGGTTTTCATTCCTGTGTAATCCTTATTAGGCAGACAGTTGTGTAATTAAGGCAAAAGTGTTGATTAGAAAATACAGTGGTCATTTCCTAACAAAGTACCTTGAATGTATAGTTTAGCAAATTAAAGATTCTGAATACTTCTGTATTGATGGCCACCAAACACTTTCAGATGGTAGGCTTATTGTTTCAGACCAGACTAACCATTTTGCTTCACTGCTTTACCTAAAAAATATACTTGTAGTGTCATTATATAAATAAGACTCCCCTCAGCTCAAAGGGATTTGATTCTGTTGATTTTTAAAATAAATTCCAAACAAACCATCTCTTGTCATCTGTGAGACAGGGCTGGGCTGAAAGAAGTAGGGTCACTGTCAGAAGGACCAAGCATCCCATTGGTTCAATTTGGCATTTAAGTGCGTAGCCTTTGATGCCTTAGGCAGATAATTAGTACACGAGCTTAATGTGCTATTAGCTACATGTTTTAGCAAGAATTTTTTTGAAAATGAGAGATTTCCGAATGAGTTATATGTTGATTTACAAATGGGAAAATGTTATAGTCTTCTAAATACCTTGTCTAATACTTATAGTCTTTTAATTTCATGTCTAATGAGTTGAATTGCTATTTTAGGTCAACATAAGAAAAAATATTGCTAATGCTGGTTTGTATTTTGTTTTCGCCTTCCAGTGGAGGACAAATAAGGTTTTAGAGAGAATGTCAAGCAGATCCTAACCCTACGAACTCTTACTGGGAAGGCATTCCACTAGTTCCTAAGATATCCTAAATTTGGCAACATAACTTAATCATACGTTATTGGTATTATACTGTCATTAAAATGCATGCGCCTATTAATTGATATTTCTAAATCTGGTGTATTTCTAAGAACTGGATATTTGTTTACTAAATAAGTCAAATAATTGCTATCTGACTATGAGTTTTCACTGTATTTCAACAAAGATTAGCTAAGAACAAAGTTATGTTTCTACCTGAACACCTCCCTTTTATAAATTACCTTCTTAATCTTGGTTACATTTGAAACAGAAAAAAAAAGGGGGGAGGAAGGGGGAAGGGAAAGGTTTAGCATCTGCATTTCTATTATTCATCTGCCCCTAGCACTGTTTTAGCAGCTCAGAGTTCAGAGAATACGTAGGTTCCTTCAAAATACAGCATTTTAAACATTTTCTGCTTTACTGATTATCACAAGTATAAAATCCCTGTGCATCAGGGAGGCTATTCTGAAAGTAATCAAAACCCTGTCATTGTCAAGGTCCATGACTAAAGGACAGAGACTGTGGTATGGAAATATGTAATGCAGCATCTTCCAGTGTAAACAGGAATTAATCTTTGATGTATTGAGCATATTAATCATTATCCAAATAGTAATTCCACAGTAATGCAGCTGGAAGAGGCCTGAAGAAAGGAGTCCATCTACCATTAAAGTGGTTATTGATTGAAGGTTAATGTTGTGTGTCTGGGAGATCGCTCCATCCTTCTGGTAATCAAGTAAGTGCAGGACTGAATGACTGACTAAACTGCTTGGCTAGCTGTCCATCTTACTCAATATGGGCTATCAGCATTGATTGTTTAAAGTAATCCAGGGTCTAAAAAGGTTTTATGTCCAAAAAGCTGCAGCTCTGTGTTGATTGGAAATTGTCATATATTCACACATACTACCAGTATAGAATTGATTTTTTTTTACCTTGTTCATGTTCAAGCTGTGAACATCTATTGCTTATTTTATTTTAAAGGTTTTACTTTTTTTTTTTTCTGTGAACAGAATGATTTATATACTGTCATATGATACGACACATTTCTTTGTGATAACCATAAAAAAAGGAATGAAAAAGTCAGATAAATGTTCCTAAGGGATGGAGGTAGCCCAGAAAGCACGCTTGAAGGAGGGAAGGTTCAAGTGTTCAGTGGCTGTAGGCAGCAGCTATAGAGACCACTGAGGTACGGGCCAAGCTAAACAGTGAGTGCACAGCACAGTAGGCACAGGAAAGCTGCTAAAAACAGGCAGCAAATTTGGTTTGCTGTTGCCAGGTTCCCCGTGCAACAAAATGAGAACATTTTCTTGTGTACACAGATTGTGCGTAGATAGCTGCAACCCAAGAACACCACTGAGTTGCTGATGTGAAGGTGAGGCTGGGGTGCACCATGTTGTGCTGTGACACAGTGGAAAAAGTTTCCCTTTCTTTTGTGTCCTACTACTCAATCAGAGGTTTTGATGCTTTGAAAGTAGAAAGGGAGAAGGCAGATCTATAATCTAAGCACATAAATTAAAAGCCTGTGGTCCCTAAATGCGTAAGGATGAATTAACACAGCATTTCAGAGCGCACAACAGAAAAGTCCAATTAAAGTCACATAAAGTAGGTTGTTTAAATATCATACCAGTCTAGGAGTTGACTGTGTCAACTTGTCAGCTGGTATTTCCTCTGTGCTGAGACATTCTCAGTGGATTGACAATTAATTTCTCTTTTTTTCTAGCTTAGACTTAACCTTTATTCCTGAAGGATCAAAACAAACTGTGGTCCAGTCTTCTAGTAGTGCATGTCTTGTGCATTACTAGTAATAGAGAAATTCATGCATGCAAACAAGTGATTCCAAATGAATAGCTTTGTGCTGTCATTTTTGTTGGGTGGCCTAAATTTAAGCTTTTAAACTATATTTTACTTAAAAGAGTGGCAGCTTAGAAATGACAGCAAACTTTTTTTCCGCCACTTGTCCTTTGTGGCAATAATAGCTAGTCTATACAATATGAATTTCATTTGCCGAGTACCTTTTGATGAGTTTAATTGTTGCATGACATAATTCATAGAACACTAAACATTAGTCTGTCTGAATAGAGAAGGTATTTCTATTTGCATGGTAATGAAACCCTCTTTCAAAAATGCTGAGGATAATCAACAAGCTAATGAGACTTTCTGAATGACCAAGGGCTGTATGTTGGTGGTTCTTGTAATTTAGATCAAGCACTGCTGATAAGTATAGGAGAAAATCCTTAATTGAATGTAAACATCCAAACAAGAAAAGAGAGGATATTAGTGTGAACCAGGAATGAAAGGAAAGGGAGAAAGAAGTTCTGAATGGAAGTTATTCCAGCCAAGATGATTGTATAGGAGGTAGAAATGCACTGCATTAATGTCTATTGATTCAGGCACAATAAAGTTTCTCCCTGATTGTTTTCTGAGCTATATAAAGGCTTTCCAGTTGACAAAGTTGCCAAATTTATCCCTAAAAGAAAAATCTGAAAAAAATAAAACCGACAAACACCATCTCTCCTTTTGTATACTTTCTGAGTGAAATTTCTGGTGTCAGATACTAATTTATACGAGCAGCTGCAGATTCCTTTGCTTTCCAGTATCTTGTAAAACAAGCTATTCAGTTTTCTTCATAAGGAAACAACACTATGAAGATCAGAAGAGAAACCAATGAACATTTCTGATATCTGAGCAGATTCTCTAACATACATGTAAAGTTATATGTTTCTATTATGCTTCTTTTTATTGATGTGTATTTATGTTGCATGAATACATTTTCTTAAAGCAACCTCAGTCATTGTTTTAAAAGTAGCTTGTGTTTCTGTATTTCTAACTTTTGACTTCTTAAAATATTTAAGCAAACAATAATTACATTCAGAAATATTGACACTATCCCTGAACTTGCCTGTTCCCTTCTCCTTGCTGCATCTAGTGACTGACTGCCAGGATTCTGTGCTTCCCAGCATGGCCTGTATTTTCACACATTTCAGTTCCCCTTTCATCACTGCCAGTTGCCCCCTCTTTTCCCTCCTACTCAGAGCAATTATGGATCATGCTGTCTGTCCTACTTTTGTGTGAGCACAAAGTGGAGAAAACAGTTTCCCCTGCAAGTGCTTATTTGGTTCTGCAGTTCAACACATATAAGAACAGAAAACATCAGGAACTGAAGAGAAGGTGGTTTTGATGGTACCTAGAAACTCCAAAGAATTTTCTCATGTAGGTAATGTTAGCATAGATAAGAATTTATCCTATTTAGAGGAATTTTTAATTTCTTTACCAATATGATGCCATTTTGTGATATAGGAGAGCTTCATAAACAGATCTTAGCAACAACAGCATATTAATTTGTAGAAATAGGAGAAAAGTCTGTTGGTTATTTTTTTTATTATTTATTTTATTTTATTTAAAAGGAAGAGGGAGCTGGCTCTTAACATAAATTTGTCGGTGTTCTTTTTTTCTTCTAGAGAAAAATTCCCACATACACAGCTATTAGACTAAGATTCTTGTATTTTTATGCATTCAAGCTTCTGCCTGCTACATGTATATATTTTGCAGAATGATGTATTATTCATTTCTCAGGATACTATAGCATGTTATATATCAACCTAAGGGTTTGGTCATTACCTTGATACATGAGATTCATTTTGCTGGTTGTGAGTGGTGTGGTTGCTACAGCAGTGTGAATCAAGAGCAGATTTTAAGCAAGAAGATAAAAGTTAATTTTTTCTTATACAGTAGTGTTATCCTGTGACAATTTGTCTGTGTTCTTGAGCAGTCTCTTTAAACGTGCAGTGCATGATAGTCAGTTGAACAAAAGTGCAATTAGTTTTCCTTAGCAAGTGGTAGAAGCCTCTGGTAGGGCACACTCAGCACAGGAAAGACATGAACCTCTTGTAGCAGGTCCAGAAGAGGGCCGCAAAAATGATCGGTGGGATGGAACATCTCTCCTATCAGAACAGGCTGAGAGAGTTAGGTTGTTCAGCCTGAAGAAGAGAAGGCTCCAGGGAGATAATCTCTTAGTTGAATTTCAGTACTTAAAGGACGCTTATAAGAAAGATGGGGAAAAACTTTTTAGTAGGGTCTGTAGTGATAGGACATGGGGTAATGGTTTTAAACTAAAAGAGGAGAGGTTTGGGCTAGATATAAGAAAAAAAAAAATTATCATGAGTATGGTGAAACACTGGAACAGGTTGCCCAGAGAAGTGCTAGATGTTGAAGGCATAGAAACACTCAAGGTCAGGTTGGATGGAGCTCTGATCAATCTGATCTATTTGAAGATGTTCTGTTCATTGCAGAGAAGTTGGGCTAAACGACCTTTAAAGGTCCCTTTTGACCTAAGCTATTCCATAATTATATGACATAGGAATACTTTTTCAGCAGATAAAGTTCATTTCTCCTAGTAGCACTTTTCATGCACATGCTTTATGCAGGGACAGAGCTCTAGGCTGAGAGAAGTGCAATTTCCGGAGGGTGAGTGGAGATCAAACACCTTGAGACCCCTGAGTGAACATGAGAGAAAGCCTTTGGCTTATAAACTGTCTTGCCAAATCTGAAACTGATAAATTTTAACCTCACTTGCTAAAAGAATGAACTCTTCCTGCTTCAGAGACAGTTTTAAAAACAATCAGGAAAGAGCTTTCTGATCCATGGCATCCCTTCTACATCTTCTATATGATACAAAAGCATTGATTACAATCTCAGTAGCTGAGAGAATTGTTGCCAAGGGAAAAATTCTGAGTGCATAATGAGTCATTGTATCCATAACTCACATACTTCCTGTACTGTCTTAGGAAAAAGTGACTGTGAGAAGGCTACACAAGGAGTTAGACTAAACATGTGCTTAATAGTGTGTGTTTTGTCTTTTCTTAAGCAGTGGAAGATGTCCTGTTAGATCAAACGCATTGCAGAAATTATTTATTTATTGTGTAAAATTCATTAGTCAGGGAGAAGGCGGGGGGAGGGGGCGGGGGGGAGGAAGCCAAAAAAATTGTAAAACACAAGGAGTGTACCAAGATCATGTTCTGCATTATTAAATATTTTTTTCTGAGGTGAAAAAGAGATATTACAAAGCATGTTGAACTACAGGGATGTTTATCAGAAAACTAGTAGAATGTACAGGGTCCTGAGCAACTTTATTGCTCTTTGAAGTTAGCCATGCTTTAGCAGGAGATTGGACAGATGGCTTCTCTTTCAACCTTCATTTTTCTTTTTATACCAGGAAGTAAAAAGTTCCTTTTGCTAAATCTTGAGTTTGTCTTTAAATACATATGTTCTGTCCTTAAAGAATATTAATAGCTCCCCTGCTGTAAGTTCCCTAATGGCTAGAGCGATATTTAGCTCCTAGAAACGTCAATTGAGTATTCTCTTCCAAAACCTAGATCTACAAGACTTCTGCAGACACAAGTGAGTAAACATATAAATTTTGATAGGATTTCTGATCTTGCTTAAACAGGTATTTTGAGGCCACACTTAAAATCCATTGAAATTGGTGGGAGTCATTCAGCAAATTTGGAATGTACAGTCAATAAATGTTTTGCTGGATTTTTATTGTATTCTACTCTTTCTTAATTCCTTCAGGAGTCTTATGGTTCCTACTGCTTGTGTTCTTCTCAGCTGGCTAGAAAGTAAAAGGAAACCTGGCATAATGTAGAAGGTGTTCAGTTTCTTGAAAGAGTACTTGTTGACTGTTTCTGTTCCACAAATGAAGCATGCTCTCTCTAGATGATTTTGCACCAGTGAGAGGCCTAATAAATAGAGCAAGAAATGTACTAACAAATAACATTTAAAATTTCCTATGTTTTGGAGGAGGAAAAAGAGCACAAACCATATTTTGTTTTGAAAATCCTGAAAGATAAAGGGGCATTTGAAATGTAACTGTAGGATACGGGCACAAGAGAGTAATAGTACCGAATGAATGTGAATAGCTGGAAAGCTACCTGTAAATGTTAACACTGAACTTGTTCTTCCCTTAGATTCCTCTTTACTACTGTGTTTGGAGTTGCCCTCACTGCTCAACATCAGTTTGTGCTGTAGTATTTTCTATTAGGAGTACCACAGAATTGATGGCACAAAGACCTCAATAAAACTACCTCATAGAACCATAAAATGGAAGTAACATTTCACAGTCCATCACTTACAATTTTTGTCTTGCCACATTAATGAGTCTAAGACAACAATAATGTGCTTGGAGGACATGGGTATCAAAAGCCCAAGTATAGCATAAACGAAATGGACATTCATTTGAGTCTTAGAGACTCACAGGGCCTTTATAGGTGTAAACTAGGCTATAAATTGACAAGCGATCTTGTTTGCCCTGAGGCTGTCTGACATCTATAAGAAGAGAAGTTTGTAGTGTTTTGTGAATACAAGCACTTCAATGGATTGTCATTTGTTTAAAATCCAGCTGTGGTTCCATGTGCGTACTCTTTCTTGTTATGGTAAGCAAGGTGAGTTTAAGCCCACTGGCTATAGTAGCCAGTCAACTATGTTTCTGTATTGCTCAGTATTGAGCAATTTACATTAAATAGTTACCAGTGTGTTTTTCTTTAAGGGAAGGCAATATACATTAAACAGTTATCAGTGTAGTTTGGTGTTCATTATTTTGTTTTTCTTGTTTTGTTTTGTTTTTGGGTTTTGGTTTTTTTTTTTTTAGGGTATCATAAAATCATAGAATAGTTAGGATTGGGAAGGACCTGAAGATCATCTAGTTCCAACCCCCCCCTGTCCATGGGCACGGACAAGTCCAACCTGGCCTTGAGCATTGCCGGGGATGGAGCATTTACCACTTCTTTGGGCAAACTGTTCCAGTGCCTCACTACCCTCACAGTAAAGAGTTTCCTCCTGAACAGTAAGGAGTTCCTTCCACCTGAACTTCCCCTGTTTAAGTTTAATCACATTCCCCTTTGTCCTATCACTACAGTTCCTAATGAGCATCCCTATAGTCCCCCTTCAGATACTGGAAGGCTGCTATGATGATGTCTCCACACAGCCTTTTCTTCTGCAAGCTGAACAGCCCCAACTTTCTCAGCCTGTCTTCATACGGGAGGTGCTCCAGCCCTCTGATATCCCTGTAGACCTCCTCTGGGCTTGTTCCAACACTTCCATGTACTTTTTATGTTGAGGACACCAGAACTGCACACAATTTTCGCAGGAAATCTTCCCAGGAAAACCATGTAAGACCCCTGTGCTTTTCTGCCCATTCAAGTAGAGCTGGCATTAAAAAGGAAACAAACAAAAAAACCCAACCCCCACAAGAAGAAACATGTCCAAAACCTTTGCCAAAAATAACAAAACAAAATACTAATGTCTTTCTCTAATGTGAATTTCTGCTGTTCTGTCCCACTTCTCCACACTCCAAGTCAGGATTCTAAGGTTGTTCGTTATGCAGATATAAGCTTGAATTAAGATGTTCTAATAGTTTTGTTACATGGTAGAATACAAGAAACCTCAAATAGTCTGTCTTTATCTCTTCTGGAAAACGGGAAAAAATTCAAAATACTGTAGAAAGCAAGCAGACTGAGGGATTTGTCTTGTGTGCTCAGATAAGTACTCTTGTATAACCATCAAGTAGCCTGCAAGTGCTGACAAGCTTTTCCTTAGGATTTAACCATTGTTTAGTAGTCAGGTAGAACTCAAATCAACAAGAGCCATCCAGAAAAAAAAAGTGTTTTCAGTGCTGATGGTTTCATCTATTAACTTTTTTTTTTGGCTTTTGGTTTTTGTTTTCTGTATTTTGTGTTTGGTTTTTCTTTTGTTTGGTTTTGTTTTGGTTTTGTGTTTGTGTTGTTTTGTTTTGTTTTGTTTTGTTTCTCTGACACCTGCACTTTTGTCCTCTGCTGGAAGCAAGTCAGAAGTTATTTCAATTGACAGTGAGTGTGATGGCATATCAATAAAGAACAAAAGCACTAGAGGTTCCAGGTAAAAGTAGATTGCTCCCATTCAGATAATTATCACTTGCCCATCAGAGCAAATCTTTCCTTGTTTTTATAAGGAGGTGTCTTTGTTCATTGAATAGGGCAGTAGAGTGGTGAGATACTCTTTCACTTTCTCCTGGTTTTTGGATGAGTCACTTCCTCATTATTCAGAATTACAGATATAATTACACTTAACTTCCTTTTTAGAGATCAGTAAATAGAAAGTGCTATGTACTTGTTTAGTGTTATTTTCAGATTTTAACCTTAAATCTCCTTGAAAATAGCATTATGTTGCATGTATTGCATTACAAAGTCTGGGTATTTTTTGGAAACTGTCACAGCATCTTATGTAGGATTTTAATAGAGTAGGTGGATAGAATGACTGCAGATATAAGCAGATGATTGTTCTGATTTGTCTGTCTTTTCTCAGAAAAGATATAGTTGAATTTGGAAATCAAGTAAGAAGGCAATGATGATCAACATTTATACAGTAGAGATCCTGTGCATTACAGCTAGAACATTAACAGTGAGACTTTTGAAAGTTCTCTTTCATATTATATTTAAGGCACTGGCTTGTAATTTGATTGGCTTGGTTTTGGCTCTACCAGAGACATTCTGTATGAGTTTTTACAAGTTGTTTGGTTAATCTTTCCGTGTGTTACACATTTTACATCTGTAAAATCATGATAAAGGTTATTATTTTATCTATTTGGTTTACACCTGTTGTACTGCAGCACACAATGCTTGTAAATAAGAGATGTGCTTGTGAAGGACACTCTTCTGAATTGAAATAGAACAAGTAAAAATAATAATTTAAAAATTAAGATTTTCGGTTTCCAGCAAATCCTAAGGAAAGGATGATTATAAAGGACTTTTCCTGGAACAGAGCAGTGACAATGGTAAATCAGAAAATATATTTTACATGGTTCTGAAATGTCTTCCTCTTTAGAGACATTTTGTAGAATGTGTCACAAATTTTATTTCATCCATACAGTTTATCTATCACTACTTGAGATGTAGAAATGTAGAATTTCAGGCTGTTCTATAACTAGTTCCAGTTTCTGCGCAGTTTGCTCAGGGAAAATTTATTCATAAGCATGAATTCTTGGAATTTACATGGAAATCCAAGATTTGATATTTATTTATTTATTTAACAAACAAATAATTTCTGCTGTAAATGTCTCTTCTGTTGCTAATAAAGAAGCTTCAGAGAAAAAAAAAAAAAGCTTTGAAAAAAACCCCAAACCAAACAACCACCCAGAATTGTTCATTCTGATGTACTGGGCTCCTGGATAAGACATACTGAAAACTAACAATGAAAAAAATTTAGATTCAGGATAATCTCCATATTTCCACATTTAACTCTCAATAGTATGGTTGACTAAGTAACAAATGGGGTTTCAATTGCAATAGCTTAAACAGTGTTTATGCAAATGAACACGTACAGTATTTGTATGCAAATGATAATGTAAAATGCTGGAGAGGTCTTCATCGTCTTAATAATTTTTTTGGCCTTATGTCCCAATTTCAGCTGGGCTAGAGCTTTGGTTTTTTTTCCTAGCAGCTGGTGCAGTGCTGTGTTTTGGCTTTAGCCTGAGAACAATGCTAATAACATACCAATGTTTTAGTTGTTGCTATGTAGCACTTACCCTGGTCAAGGACTTCTCAGGCCCTTACGCTCTGCCACTGAGGGCACAGGAAGCCAGGAGGGAACAGAGATAGGACACCTGACCTAAAATAGCCAAAGGGGTATTCCATTCCAAAGCACATCATGGCCAGTATATAAACTGAGGGGAGTTACCTGGAAGAGGCCCATCTCTGCTCAGTGATGGGCTGGGTATTGGTCAGCAGGTGGTGGGCAGGTATATTGTGCATCACTTCTTTTTCTTGAGTTTTATTCCTCTCTCTTTCCTTTTGTTACAGTTGTTATTACTACATTTCCTTTATTTCAATTATTAAATTGTTCTTATCTTAGCCCACTGGTTTCATGATTTTCTGATTCTCCCTATCCCAGTGGGGAGAAAAAAGGGAGAGAGAGTAAGGGAGTGGCTATGTGGTACTTAGTTGCTGGCTGGGGTTAAACCGTGGCATCTTAGTACACAAATTTCCTTTAAATGACTGTCATTTGGCTTGTAATACACGCTAAAGGTTTGACTTCCTATTGCCTTAGACGTTTCATGTTGGTGCAACACTGCTGAAAACAGTGATGGTGTTGCCTCTGAGAAAGAAGAGGCAGCTATTGAGGAACAAGTCAGTAGTAACTCAGACTCTAGTTTTAGCAGCTTTACTTCAAAATTTTGTCCATGTTGAAGTGTGAGTGGTAGGAGTGTGAGGGAAGAACAGGCCATGAAATACAAGGATAGATGTGGTGGGAGTGACCACCCACGTTTTGCATTCTAATAATGAGATTGATGGCTTTTTTCCAATTCAGCTGAGCACAGTCACAGTTAGTCTTTATTACCCAGAGAAAAGCCAAATGGCAAATCATGGCTTCATATCCTAGAGTGTTTGTTATGTAATACCTATTGAATTTCATTTGCATGTTTTATGAATATATTTATAATGCTGAAAGTTGATTACCAAATTTCTTCTAAAGTCTTTGAAGGCACCTTGCCAGCCCTTCCTAAAGTTTGCAAGCATATTGGTTTTGACAGTCAGGAGAGTTTGAGATTTCTGTATTAATTACCCTGTTTACATAAAAATGAGCTTTATATCATTCGTGTATTCCTATTATACGTATTTTAGAAATTACAGAGTAATTACAGCAATTGCTTAAGCTGCATGTGGTGTCTAATTTAATTTAATAAGATGCAACTACATCATTTTTCACATACCATAAAACTAGATGTGTGACTGAAGTCATAATGAACTTTACAACAGTATGCATAGAGTTCTAAAAACATAATTCATTTGCTTACTGATAATTATTTATATAGTTATGAAATAATGGTGTGCTCCTCTTTGTACATAGTGTGCAAAGTATGTCAATGACTGCTACTTCTTACTTTGTTACTTTATACAAATAAATGCATGTTACCTTTTTCTTCAGTGTAGGTCATAGCCTTTATTAGTTTTTAGTCTGGTAATGTTAGCTATAGACTATGGTAACACAGTAAGCCAAAAGTGGTGGCCATTTATCAGACTTGACAAGTTGTGGCTGAATTATAACTTTCCTGTAATGCAGACGCTTTCCTGAATGTTTAAGTGCTGATGGTTTGAACATTACAGCTCACCAAATTTTAATTGATTTGAGGCTCACTCATTCACTGACCTCTTAAGTAAGTGCCAGATCATGCTGTGGTTTTAATTTCTTTTAGTAGTCTATCCAGATGGATTTGCAGTTAAGTATTTGATTCTCTAAATGTCCTGTAGGTACCCCAGAAATGTCCATCCTGCTCAAATATGTCAAGTCATTCTCTGAATTAAACACACACAATCTATATATCTAAGAATACTGGGTTTAGCTGTATATGAGGTACATGAAGCATAAATACTGCTTAGGGAGGAAAGTACTTGCATAACGAGATGTTTCCTTTCTCAAGCCTTGATTGCGTGGTTAGAATAGGCTTTGCAGCTAGACAGTTGCAGAATAAAGATGAGATTTTCGACTCTGGCATGCAGTTGAGCTACAGTCTGACTGCCTAATTATTGACAAAAGTTTGTCCGGCACTCTGAGCAATGTTTCCATTTTCTAGTCATTTGTCATAGACCCAGTTTGAGATTTTGGAAGGGGTAATGGCAACTTGCAGCAATATCCCTTGGTTTATGCACCAGAAAGCTTCATTTCTGGTTCTTTTTTTGAAAAGTTTTCTGGTTTTAATGGTCACAAATCCCCCAAATATTTCATTTTGTTCATCTTCTTGGGTTTTGACTCACCTTTACTTTAAGATACATAATCATGCCTTGCTTTTTCTTAATTTGAAGGAGAAATGAGAACAAAAAGCTGTTCTGTGCCCCATGACCAAATACGAAGTATTGTAGTGACAAATATATCCTGGTGATCAAAAATGTGAGCAAGAAAATTTGTTTTTTATTTTGGAACTATCAGGTGAAAATGCTGTGCTTTCTTTAACACCATCAGTGAAGGATTAAAAATCATACGGAGTAAATGAAAGACTTCTAGTGTTGTGATTTTGTGCTTGGTTTTGGGCTTGGGTTTTTTTTGTTTTTTTTTTGTTTTTTTTTTTTTGTTTTGAGGGGGGTATGTGGGGTTGTTTGTTTTATTTAGGGATTTGTGTGTGTGTGTATATGTAAAATCTCAAGGCTTTGCTTATGTGCCATTACTTATGTTTGGGAAAGGCATTTTATGTAAAATTCTCTGTTTAGGTTGGAGTGTTCTGTAAAGGTTTTCCTAGAGATTTTTAGAACTTGTTTCCCCCATGAGATACCTCAGTTGATAATAGGCATGTGAGCAGTAAGTAAGGTGACTATAGACTATTAGGAGACAGACTTTGTCATAATAGAAACCAGATAATGAAAGTATCATAGAATCATAGAACAAAGAGTTTTAATTTTGCTTTGTATCTCTATAGAAGAGGTGATATTATAGGAGGTTTAGGAATTGGTAGAAGAAACATTCAAATAAGAGCAGATAAGAAGTACTCATTATGGCTTTTCATAGCTACTTTCTGGAGAACAGTGAAGTCGTGTCTTTCTCTCCAGATATTCAGAGGATGACATGCATAAGGATCAGCAATTTACACAGAGAACTCTTAAATTTATAAGTAAAAATGACTAAAACAGTGAGTACCCAACATAAAACAAAATTGCAATTTGGACATTTAATTATTCCTACAATGTATGAAATTTTTCCCAGCCGCATAAAAACATTGCTTTGCTTAGAAAAACTACTCTACCTACTTCCATCTGCTCTTCCAGAATTACTCACACTGCTTAGTGAGTTAATGTTTGCATCTATGGGATTTATCATTAATTAAGTTTGAATATATAAAGATCTGGCCAAATCCTTTAAGTAGGTTAAAAAAAAAATAAAAATAGTATGAGATTCAGTGACATAAACATGGGCATTTTGCATTTGCTCTGTTTCAGGAGGAAAAAAACTTGTAGTAACCAATTTTTTTTCTATGAACTGTATGGAATCTATATGAAAACTCCAATGGGAAGGAGTTTTTGACAAATTCTTCTTTATCTTTATACTCATTTCTTGCTCTAGACTCTTAAATGGCATAGAGGCTAGTTATGTTATAAAATTATTTCATATATATATGGTGTGTACTATTACATACTGTGTTTTAAACTTATGTGAGACAATTGCCATAATAACAAAGCTCTGGGTTAATAATGGACTTATGCATGCCTTTTACTAACATAGCTGTGATTTTCTGTTACACATAATGGTAATACAGTAACTTGTACGTATCCTGTTCTGTTTTGAACTTGTATATACTTGTATATATATTTACTATTTATTATGTATACATGTGTATGTAATATACAGATAGCTACTGTTTATATTTTTCATATGTGTATATATATCTGCCCATACTCATGCATAGATGTAACATTGTTTTCATTCTTAACATGGAGATGCATTGTGATTTGTAGTGGGGCAGATGATCAGTTCCTCATGCAGGCAAATGTTTACTGAGTGAAGTCTGATTTACTGAGACTTCACTGTGAAGATTGTCATATGTATATAGGCAAATATTACTGTACTTTCTTAAAATTCTTTTAAAAATGTGAAAGTCAGTGACCAAACGATGGAATGGAAAAAAAGGTTGCTATCTGAATTTTATTCTTTTTATATATTTGAAATGATTTCTTCAGTACTTGAGAAAACAGATTGTCTAAGTTCATTTCATATGTTAGAAATTCATAAAAGGAATCATTAACACTTTATTTTAAGAAAGTTGATGACACCAAATTCAGGTTTTCCAACAGGGATGCTATTCTGCTATATAATTCAAGCTGATTTAATGAGCTCCAACACTGTTTTTTATGCCAAGACTTGAGTTCAGATTCTGTTTCATCTGCGAGAGCTGGTAATGTGTTTAACAAATAAAGCACTGCAAATAAATTTCATACCCCAGATCTTTTTTGTGATAACAGTATTAAATCTTGCACTAAAAGGACTACCAGGTCAGGTCTTAGCAACCTGAGCTAAGTGTCCCCAGCAAGCTCCCCTTTGTGTGACCTTTCAGAAGCTGGTAGATTTCTTACATACTTCTATATACCTGTATTCTCTATGTCAAACTAAGATGTATGGGAAAAACAAGAGAGAATTTGGTCTACTGTTTTAAAACAAAGTTGGAAGACAAAGATTTCTCTTTTTCCAAACTACAGCTAGTACAAAAAATACTGTGCTTTGATCTTAGGGAATTTAGAAAGAAAAACCCAAACCAAATATTCACTAAAACCAAAGGAACTACAGTCTCATGCAAATAAAATTTGCCAGTTTTCTGTGATGATAACTCCTAGCATTTTTTTCTCCATAACTAAATCTTATTCCCTGGGTGAATTATGCATCATATGGATCTAAAAAAAAGTAGTAAGGTCTCTTCTCTCACCAGACTACAAAATGCCTCAGGAAGTCGATAAGCATTCCTATATACACTTCCTACTCTTCCCCTGATGTGCCCTCCTAGTAGGATGAGGATATTCTTACTAACTTTATAGCCTTTTGATTAACTATTTAATTCTGAACCCTTTTGAGAACATCCTTATTCATTTGCAGATCTTTCATACAGAGCTTTCATACTGAGCCCTTGTGTACTAGTCCTCCATCACTGCATCTTTCAGGGGGCAGACTGTTCCTTTCCTTGACACTGCTAAAAGATTTTTCACAGGAAAACTGGTTACATTTGGTCTGCAGTGAAATCAGAGATCAGACCATTGTGCAAAAAGGGTGTGATTTGTGCTTGATTATTTTTAGCTTTGTCTTGAGCTCTCACTTAGTTGTTTAGATGCTGTTCAGTTAGCCGTGAATTCTCTTTTGAGTCTCTGCTTGGAAACGAAGTATTTCAGCAGAACCACGCATGATTTGGTAACAGTTGTGCTGCTTATTCAGTAAACTCCAGCTGCTTGATAATATGGGCAGAAAGAGCTGTGTGTTTGACCAACTTGAACACAGAGTAATGTTCTAAAAAAGCAATTACTGACGCAAAGCTTCTTCGATTATATAATTATGTCTCCTCTTGGAGACAGATTTAGCCTGTGTTGTTTGGTAGTGAAAAGAGGAAGACCTCAGTGAAGCTGGCGAACTTCCCCTCAGAGCTCTCTTATTTCCATTTACAGCCTAATACCCTGGTACAAATGAGAAATTTCCTGAGTATCTAGGAGTAGAAGGCTGGAGAAGAGAATCCAGTCACACCAACTGACAAGAAACCCTTCCACAGGCTGTCCATCCAGGAGACTGCTTGAACAGCACAAGAGAAGAATTCTGGTGATGCAACAGAAGCATCACCAGAAGACAGCTAACTGGCACTTTTCTAGTACACTTTTTTGGGGGGATGGTGGTGTGTGTGGGTTTGTTTGTTTGTTGTTTCTTTTTCCTTTTTTTAAAAAGAAAAAAAAAGAAAATTTCTCTCTGAAATATGGTACTGCTACAGGCCTGAGACATCTGTGCAGGAAGTAGGATAGGAGCTGAACTTTCTGCCTGTTATAGTATATACCACAACATTTAGGTTCTCAGATTCAATTGCTCATCCCTCCATGCTGAATGAGTAGTGTAAATAAGCCAATTTATGGGCAAACTGACGCTTTGATTCTTCTTAAATACTGGAATGAGGTCCTGCATGACTCAGATATAATTTCCATTGATTGCATTCTGAGCTTGATGTTAACATTGATCTTGCATTTTTTCTGACATGCAGTGAGCCCCTACAGCATGCTACCAAGAAAAGGATTAACTTTTAGGTCTTAGTTAGCTACTGAGGTTTGGTAGACTTTCCATTATAAATAAGAGACAAAGATTCCAATCTGATCTCTGCCTGAATTCACTAATTTCTTCTCTTAATCATTTGTTAAAACAGAGAAAGGTTTATACAGCAAGTTTGCTGAAGTTAGCTTATGCTAGGTCTAACATGCTAGTTCAGCTAACTTCACTGCTGTCCTCTATGGACACTATCTCCCGTAAAGTCCTCATAGGTAAGCTTAAGACACATAGCTTAGACGAATGGACAGTGAGTTGGGTTGAGAACTGACTGGCAGCGTTCAGAGGGTTGTGATCGGCGAAGTAAAATCCAGTTGGAGGTCTGTAGTCATAGAATCATAGAATTGTTAGGGTTGGAAAGGACCTTAAGATCATCTAGTTCCAACCCCCCTCCCACAAGCAGGGACACCCCACAGTAAACCGTGTCACTCAAGGCTTCGTCCAACCTGGCCTTGAACACTGCCAGAGATGGAGCACTCACAACTTCCTTGGGCAACCCATTC
>JBCJKH010019941.1:0-10953 GCA_039877255.1 Loriculus beryllinus
TAAGTACTTTATCCCTGTTTTACATATTGCGAAGGGAAAACAGACAGACTGGAAGCTAGATATTCAATATTTCAAATGACTAATTCTCAGAAAGGCGAGCTCAGGTGTCTGCTAAAATTAGCCTTGTTTAGGTTTATTATTATCATTATCATTATTATGATGATAATGACTGGACACCTGCTCAAGCAGCAGGTTAAATTGTATTAGTCAGTGTCTAAATATACACAGAAAATAAAATCAGCTTCTGACTACAGTGCTTATCATCTCAGGATGAAACAAGAAACCAAACTGAGATGTGGACAGACTGAGGAGCTACAGTGAGATGCCCAACTACACAATGTTTCCAATCCAACATTCCCAACAGGCATCATGGATATTTTAGGAGTTATTTGTGCAATTGATCTAAGATTCCTTGTATATTAAATATATTTAAATCTTTATTGATGGGTGTATATATACATAAAAACATGCATAATGCAATTTCACAGAGGTCTGCAAGAAGCTCTTTTCACTTGTGATGAACAGCAGATGAAGAGCACAAAGGTGATTTGTTGAAAGTACAGCATGTACTCTGGGGCAAGTCCAGAGGAGGCCACGAGGAAGACCAGGGCCTGGAGCACCTCCTGTATAAAGACATGCTGAGAACACTGGGACTGTTCAGTCTGGAGAAGAGAAGCTATGAGGAGACCTCAAAGCAGCTTCTAGTGTCTGAAGGGGCTACAAGGATGCTGGAGAGGTACTCTTCATTAGAGACTGTAGTGATAGGACATGGGGTGATGGGCTCAAACTGTAACAGGGGAAGTTCAAGTTAGATATAAGGGGAAAATTCTTTACTGTGAGGGTGCTGAGGCACTGGCACAGGTTGCACAAAGAAGTGGTAAATGCTCCATTCCTGGCCAGTGTTCAAGGCCAGGTTGGACAGTCTTGGGTGACATGGTCTAATGTGAGCCATTCTTACCCATGGCAGGGAGTTGGTACTGGATGATCTTAAGGTCCCTTCCAATCCTAACTATTCAATGATTCTATGCTCTCTAGACGGTAAATAAGAGACAGTGGGTAGGCAACAGGTCATACAGATTCTTGAATCTGAAGACTGATAGCTTTGTTCAATGGTATGCAGGAACAAATGAAAGAGCATCTGTAAGCAAACTGAGACTATCAGAAAAAAATACTCCAAAACATTTCAGGAGAAGGGTAAGAAAAGCATCGTCTTTAAAAGCAGAAGTTATCAGATGGTACTTCACAAGACCAAAAAGGTGGCTATCAAATAATTAAGCTGTGACATGAACTCAGCAGGCAGAATTCAACCAATGTGAAAGGAAGATGCTGAAAAAGGCCTAGGGGTTGTGCACACCAGGCTGAGGATGAGTCAGTGTATTTGCGCCAGGAATACAGCCAAACTGCACCATGGGCTCCATTAGATCAGGAAATTAAATTAATATCTTCCTTCACTTACTGCAAGTGAGGCCACACCTGGAATAACGGGTCCAGTTTGTGAACTCCTGAATTCGAGGAATGAAACTGGATAGGACGCTGCAGAGACCTGACAACATTATTACTGGCCAGGGCAAATGACTTATAAGAAGAGTTTGAGAGAACTAGACTTGTTTAATCTGACAAAGAGGAAGCAGAAGAGGGGTTTAATAGCAGCCTACAGCTTTTGAAAACGGATGGGGAAAAATAAGTAGCTACCCAGGGTGGATATGGAAAACAAATCCTTGGAGGTTTTGTAGACTTGCTTAAAGTCATGTCTGACTTGATCTGATGTTGGTGATAGTCCCAGTCTGGATGGGAAGTTCAACCAATAAACTCCAGATTTCTCCTCCAGACACCATTTCTAGGAGCACAGAGCAGCAGCTATTTTGTTGCCAGTAGCTCATCTTCTGCAGGGTGCTAGAGACAGCTGTCTGACCTGGACATCTGCATGTAGGATCAGTTCTGATTAAGGGCTAAAAATTATGAGAACCGTAGGACTGGTATTTATTAGAAGATTCTAAACCATCACTTGGGCACATAGCATTCCTGTGTTTAAAGGGCAAGTTACTGCTGGGCCATAAAATCCCACAGTACCATTACTATTGAAGTGCCTATCAGGCATGGGTAAAGTCAACAGAAAAAGTGCATGGTTTTTAAAGACAGTGATACCCACCTAATTACTATGAGTTCCTGACAAGTTCCATCTACCAATAGAATGCAAAAAGAAGGCCATATGTGTTCCTGCACAAGTCTAGAATATTGGAGAACTGCACAGTGCAGGGAACTTAGATCTGCATTGACTCAAAGTGGAAGTTTAGGATATTGAGTACTTGTACGAGCAAGCAATGAAGTTAATTCTTTATGTCTGGGAGTTTTAAAACATGATTGAATATCTTTGTGAGAGATACTAATGAAGCACACTGTTAGTGACATATTTACTGGGGAAAATGGACATAGAGAGGGCATCTTATGATGTTTTCTTCAGGGTTTATGTGTGTGCAGAGCTATTAGGGACATGTCTAATATAACGTAATAGCATCAGTTAGCCATGCAGGCCTATTCAAGATCTGGTTGCTAGCTTTTAAGTCATTTCCACTCAGTGGCAAACAGTACAAAAAGAAAGTGAAAAAGTGGAGCACAGAGCTTGAAAATGAAACCTCAACAATGTGAGAACAATCCTCTGACATAAAGCTGAAGTTTGGCTTCCTGCATCACCCAAAGAGCACGATGGCCTCTCAGACATCTCTTTCCCCAGGTGCACAGGTTTCAATTTGCACCAAGCTTCCAGAAAATTCAGTGAAGTATCACAAAGCTACTAAATCCTCCCGGGCTTAACCAGACCCCAGTTTAACTCCCATGGAGTACAGGGAGAAAGTAAGTGATAATTGAAAGAGAATGTGGGAAAGCAATGGACATCTATTTGAAATGGTGCCTGATGCTAAGAAAAGAGTTGTGCTAATGGCCAAAATAATATATGAAATCCCAGCAATGGTAGTAATATTCTTCACCAGAAGGTATCCTTAAAGGACAGCTCTCATCCATAACTGAATGGAATGATTTACCTCTAATGCCAATTACCAATGTTAATTAGCACAGTGCTTAAAAATCTGTTCCTTGAAGAAGATGATGTAACATGCCAATGTGATTCAAAGCCCTTTTTCATGCTGCAGATTCTTAAAGCATTCACCCTCTGTTCAGTGCTGGCATTGCCAGGAAGAGATAAAGCAGCAGCTCTGTAGGTGCAACTCCTCACTAGCAATAAATCAAAGGTTGGTAAGGAACGGCCTTTTCACATAATAATAGCAACAACATTAATAATAACCATGATGGTGACAATGACGATGGTGATAAAAGATATGCTAAAGTACAGGAAAAAAGTTCAACTAATGAAATATGCCAAAGGAGTAACAAATAAAATGAAGAAAATTACAGGAACTAGTTGAGGTGGCAAAAGCATCGAGGCAACAAACTACTTTGTCAAATTTAAACTTCAGGAATGGCTTCTCAGTATTGAACCATTTCTTCTTGCATACTGCTGGCTTCAGTGGAGGGTTTATGTATTCATGTGGGCATGTTTCCTGCAGGTGTCTATAGATGCTGTATTTCTGTTCAGAGAAGTGACAGTCATGTTTGGTATATTCGATAGTTTAGGGATGAGTCAGTTTTACAGTACTCGTGTTATTGAATTGGAAACCCAGGCAAACATTTCTCCTACACTTTACGGATGTGGCAAACTAACTTTGCTAAAGCCAGTGCTGCAAGTGGGATGCCTCCAGGAAGCACCACACTTGCTGTGTGCACACAGATTGCATGGTTGAGCTTTACACAATAAGAACAGCTTAGCCAGATTTTCAGTGGATTTTCAGACACCTGCAAAGCCTTATTACATGTGAAAAATGGGATGCTCTTTCAGGTTTGAAATTTGTTTCGGTGACAGAAGAGGACTTGCCCATCAAAACATGAATGCTTGCGGTCTATATTTGTGTTTCTGAGCCCTTGACTTCTGCATACTTAAAATGAAAACCAGAAATAGTTTTGTTTTAATTTTAATTTTAATTTTAATTTTAATTTTAATTTTAATTTTAATTTTAATTTTAATTTTAATTTTAATTTTAATTTATTTTTCTTTTTTTTTATAATTTTAATTGCCTGGAACAACCAATTGCTTTACAAGTGCTCAGATACTAGTAACCTATGGGTACAGAAGTACCAGTAGAGATAGAGAACAATAGGTTCAGTTGATGAAATCTTATATTTAGCTAAAGATAGACATAGGTGAGAAGAAAACAGAGAACAGAGAAGCTATTTTATGAGAAGGGACTAAACCAGTATATTTGCTTAACAAGATGAAAGCAGATATGGGATATGAAAGCTGCATATACAAAATATCCTTTCTCCTTCTTGTTCTTTATAATTATTCAAGCAAAATACAATCCTAAAACAAATAAACTGGTTACCAACGTCTTTGGAGTGGACACTAGTCAGATATTTATTGGTTGAGGAGTGAGGTGCATTAATAGATCTCCAATGAAAAGACTGAAAAAAGGGAACAGAAACTACCAATCAAAAGCAGCTCCAGGAAGGAACTTGACCGCTGTGACAGGACATCCATTTCTCTATTCTTTCAAACTATTGTCAAGCCCTGGGATCTCCAAGGAATTAGCTTTTCTGACTTGATGTGCTCCAGTTCGAGCTTGAGCTAGAGCAGGGAGACGAGATCTAGTTTTAAACATAACACCAGAAAGCAGCAGTATATGGAGACCTGCAGAATCTGGATAGGCTTAGCTCTGCTATCATGTTTTCCTCTGTCCCTTGTATGGCTGATAGATGACCTTATTGGTCTTCTTTTCAAGACAGTGCCATTCAAAAGTATTCTATTTAGGAAATATTTTTTTTCCAAAAGTGGCAATGCTTATTATTACTTAACTTTCCAAGTGCTTCCTCTTTGCTGTCTTTGTTTCTGCTCTCTTTTTTTCTCATATTTAATACGATACCAAGAACCTCAGACTTTCAGGACTTGTTTTTCAGATAAAGTTCATATAGCAGTGCCTAAAGCCTGGAAGCTCTTCAGATCTCACCAGCTGAGATTTCTCTTGGCATTATAACATCCCTTGCTGGCATACAGTCAATGAACTCTGCTAATATACCATCAATCCTGTCTGGCCCTGGAGAAAGGAGAGTGCCGGGACTTGGCCAGAATACTACTGTGTTTGGCTTATTCCCAACTGGAGTTGTTTAAAACAGTCCCCAGGCTGCTTTAACGCATGCCAAAGACAGTTCGAAAATCAGTGAGCTGACTCCCTGAGCCACCCCATTTCCTGCACCTTCTGTGCCCGATGCTCTCTGGGCACATCAGGCAACAGGGACCAGGCAGCTCCTCTGATCCACTGCCACTGATAAACTTCAATACCATCAAAGCTTCCCTGCGTAGCTATCACGCTCTCAAGTAGCTAAAGTATTACTGCATCCATGAGTAGATTGAATTCTACTGTGAGGGAGACAGGGTTGAAAGTTTCAGATATGCAAAACACTATCTTTATACCATTATGCTTTAGAGTGCTGTGAAATGAAATTATACCCTGAACTCTGCACACTGCTGGTGCATATGTGTGTATATCAGCCAAAACCTCCCCATTCTTTAGATGCATTGCCACTCAGTTATTTCTCTCTTCCTGCAATGAAACAGAGGTGTGTGTATTACCTTCTGTAAGTTCCCTGTTTTTCCACAGTTACTATGGAATCTGAGCAAATCCCGCCTGTGGAGTTTGAATCTTGTTCCTTGTAACCCTGGCTTGGTAGAGATCTTTTTAAAAGGTGCAGAACAAGTGTAAAAAGCTGTTGTTCCTGTCTGTGAGCATTTTACACTCCCTGTGCTCTCTCCACATGATTGTAAGCGGTGGCATAAGGCAACAAGGTGTCTTGGCTGAGACTTAGCAACAGAATATATTCAAAAGTCATTCGTTCCCCTCCACTAAACTCAGCTGATTTATTCCTTAGATCTCCTAAAATCAATATGAAAAGACTATCTTTTAAATGGAAAAAGTTCTTTTTTTCAGACACCAAGCCATCACCATGACAGTGTCCATTTTCCATGCTCAGCTGAATCCGTACATGCCTGCCTGGCAGCTTCCCTGACTTAGCACAGGCAGGGAACGTGCACTTAGCATTGTTGGGAATGGTTATTCTGAACAACATTGCAGGGGTTTTTATTGCCAAAGAACACGGGAGGGCTTGTTTTTCCTGAAGTTCAACTTGCCACTGAGCTCAGAGATTAACCTTACTTTGCGGGTGGATTTTGGCAGCTGTAACTGGTAATTCTGCAGCTTTTGTGGTTTTGGGTTTGTTGAGTTTACTTCTGGTTTTGGGTTGGTTTTTCTTTTTTAACAAATCCACAGCACTGTCTTTCTTGGTCTAATTCAGGCCTGGTCTTATGAAAACAATCTATTTAAAAATAGCACCATGGTGTGCTAAATAATAGGGCTGGAGATGTTAAGAGCTGTCTAGTATTGTGATGTATGAGGAGAGGCTGAGAGAGTTGGGTTTGTTTGGCCTAGAGAAAAGAAGGCTCAGGAGAGACCTTATCCCCATGTTCTAATATTTAAAGTGTGGCTACAAAGAAAGTCTGCAAACCCAGAAACCATAAACCTGTCAGGGCACGGACCTTGTCTTCTCCTGTTTGCTTTTTCAAATTCTAAACACGTATAATATTAGGATTAAAGAGTGGCTTTGACCAAACACTATTCAATATTCATCAAAGTATTCTATTTAAAAACTATTACAAAATGTTTATCAATTTGTTTTTCATTATGTATCTGTGCCTTTGTTATGTTATATCCTTTTTTTGTCTATTAACCTTCCTTTGTTTTCCTCCTTTGATTCCTTCACTTGCAGGAAACACTCTTGAGCTTTGACCATGGTTTACCTCTGAATCCTTGGGTCAAGCATTTGCCCTGCACACATCTTCAACACAGATATACCCTGAATGCTTTGACATAATAACACTTTCTAGAAGGACAAATAAGCTAACAGACAAATATTTAAAGAGGGTTAATCAAACACGTGGGCATTTGTGTCTTAATAACCTAAGCCCTAATTCAGTGTTAGCACAGCTTTATGTATTTACATACCACTATCTCCACATGATAACAGCAAACTGTTGCCAAAGCTGCAACTTGGTCTAGTGGAAGGTGTTGCTGCCCATGGCAGGGGGCTGGAACTGAATGAGCTTTAAGGTCCTTTCCAACCCAGACCATTCTATTATTCTATGATTCTATGATACATATGACTCTGCTTTTGTTATCTGTGCAATCCTGAAATTCTTCATATTGTTATCTGGGGTGAGGAGTCAGGATAAGCCTGGCTGCATGCATACCTTAACAGACACAGTCAAAACAGTGGTAGGATCTGCAGGGTGAGCAAGAGGAATAATTATGTAATCATACATAAATACATTGCCTTCAGTACAAAAGAGTTTCTGCTCTGGGTCAGACCAGTGACTCATTATATACAGAACGCAGTCTCTGGCAATAGCAGACACATACTGCTTTTGAGGAAAATATAAGAACTCTTTCACAGTATAATTCCCTTTATTCTAACAGATAATGCATAAGCTTTTACCCTAAAGCACAAGTTTTGTACCCAAAAAGAAGGGAGGTGTGCATGAAACTTAATCTACTTCCAGAACATATTCAGACTGTGGCTAAGGCATGCACCCAGCCATGGAGCCAGGCTTTATACCCGGTCCCAAAAGGTGTTCTGCTGGCACTGTGTTTCATAGGCCACATATCCTCCCTCTACCACATGCTCTCTGCATCCTTTTCATTTCTTAGGTTTCTCCCTTATTCTTTCTTATGTGCTAAGACACTTTGAAACATGTTTTACCTTCCCTGTGCCATTCATTCTTTCATGCTTGCAGCCAGTATTGTACATCTCTGATGACATAGCTTACCAAGCCCTGCCATTTCACAAGTCTTGAAGTTTTCACATCCAAATCACAAAGTGAAAGTTTACTTACACTGTGCTTTTAAATCAGAAACCAGGTGAGGTGGGTGAAAGCTTCCATGCAGCACTGGAAATAATAAGAAATTGCCTCTTCTGAATAAATAAATATAGCCATGAAGTGTGGCTGTGCTTCTTTGCAAAGAAAAAGGCCTTAGAGAAACATGGGTTTGTGGGAGTTAGAGTCACGCAACCTACGTCTGGCATTTGATGGATTATCTATTATGCTTGTTTGAATAAATACGATAAATTATGTTTAAGAACTCCTTCCAAAACTACTTCTACTTGAAGTAGAAAATGGGAAGAGACAGCAACCAAAAGCTGAAACTATTCTGTTTTGGCAGCCGTGAAGCCAGAAGACTTGTGAGCAAAAGCCAGCAGACAAGGAACATAAAACATGGGAAGGCAGAGATCATCTTACAAAGCTGCTGTTGTGAACTGGAATATAGCGTGGTCAACCACGGGCTGCACAAGCAGCGGTGCTTTGAGTGCCATAGGCAGGCATTTGGGTAGCAGTGTGGAGTACCGTACAGGAGAAAAGGAATGCAGGCTGCAAAGAGAGCATTGTGAGACAAGAAAGAATGATTCAGCAGAAACCCCAAATGCAAGGGTTTTCTTCTTATTCAGCAAGGTCTTTTAAAATAAATTTATAGATAAATGGAAATAAAACATATAGCAAGAAGTGGGCAAGGAAAAGCAGGCTCTCTGCTTCAACTCCTTGTTTCATCACACACAATCTGCGAGTAGGACAGTATTGAAAGCTTGGACAAAGGTATGTCTCATAAGAAGCAAAACACTTCTGCGTGAAAAGCTATGTGAAGACAGGCTATCAGGAATCCAACCTAGGCAAAATGCAGGCTAAAACTGACTTGCTTTCAAATTCTGCTTCTGGGATTTTACTTATGGCTTCTAAGGTTATTGCTGGGACCCTCCAAAGTCTTTTGGCACTGGTGTATAGCCTGAGAAAGATCCCTCAGGCTCCTTTATGAGCTCCCTGATGGGGACATCAGTTGTCATCACCCATTTTCTCCAATGAGGCAAACAATGGTGTTCTCTGGGACCGTCCTTACATCTCCTTTTACTATCACCTCCTCAATCAAACATATGGTGTTCACTGATGATACAAAACTAGGCTACAAGGAAGGTGTCAATTGATTGAATTTTGAGGAGAAGCAAAGGTAAAATAGGTCCTAAAATTGCTAACCCAGAAATATCAGGTCTGTCTGCTGCCAGCTCCCCTATCACCCGTACAAACTGGAAAGTTGTAATACCAATAACACAGGCTGTAGATCAGATGCATCACATGTAAAACATAGTAACACCAATGAGCTGTCTAGATCAGGTATTCTTTCCCATCAAGGTGATAATAGCCTGCATTTCATGGGACATTCACTGCAATTTCCATTTACTGAATTTTAATGTCCCTTCTGCATTGTGCTTCTCTTATGACTAAGTCCTAAATTCTTGCTTGAATCTGTGTGGTTTGGTGTATAGATTTTCTGCCAGCTTTCTTTTCTGATTGTACGTGATATTCATTTGATGAGGTTTCCCATGTTTCTGATAGCCAGGAACATCAAAACCTACCTTGAGTCTTTGCAATATAACAGAATCTTGAACAGATAATAACAAGATATCTCATCATTATAAGAAAAAGAGAGAAGGAATTCCCTTATTCATTTGAAAGCTTCTGGGCCACCCTATCCAAACAGAATTGCTGGCCAAAGCTCGCAAGAGAAGAAAAGAGAGCTAAGAAATCTCTGAAGGGTTTTCCAAGGTGGATTCAAGCAGTTTCCTTGAGGCTCTAGGGTTAATATGTTTTACTAAAGGACTGGTCAAGGCCTTTGCATGAATTGTCCCTGCCTGTTGCTGATTGTGACCCTAGATGATTAAATCACTTCATTGCTTCAGTTGCCGAGGCAGTTTTAGAGATGCAGCTGTCAACCCCAATACCAGACAGGTACCAGCACACACTATCTCAAGCCAAATATTAAGTATGTAGTATGGGCCCCAAGGTGCTGAAATAAATGCACACTCAAACACCACCATGCAGATGCTCAGTGGATGGTTGAAGAGCTCATTCCTGTGGTCAGAGCGCTTGGCTGAGGCTTCATGAGCAAGCAGTAGGCAGGGTGAGGGATATCATCAGTGGAAGGCTCACCTCATCCGTCTCCTGTGACGCTGTGTTCATTTATCTTCAAAAAGAAAAGCAAGATCAAGTTGCAGAAAGTCCTTAAATCGCTCTGCTTTTTAGACTAGCCTTAACCACAGTGCATAAATGGGCTCTGTTTGTGTTACTCCCATTCTGAATGCAGGCAAAGACACCCATGCTAGTATCTACTTCGTACCAGTACATATCCATGCAGAGCACTGTAGCTAAAGCTTTTTCTGTGCCAAACTGACATGGGAAGAGTGTATTAGCAGTTAGGGGCAGCAGACGCCTTCCAGATAGTTATTGTCACTTGTTTCTCTGCTCAGTGAGATTCTCATACCAATGGTCTGTCTGCAGCCTCAGATGTTGCCTGGCTTTCCAGGAGTAAGGCATTTTTCATCCTGAATTCCGCTTATCACTGCTGCTCATTCAGCCGCATAATCCTCTCCTGTTTTGCCTCGTACTCACAACCAGCAACCGACAATCTGCAGCTGGTCCCAGACTAAGCCTTTCTCAAGTATTATCAGGGTATTTCTTTTGGCAGCTGGCAGGCATAGGGAAGGGAGGCAACATAGCTTTGCAAATGCTGTGTAACATAGCATCCCAGGTCCAAAGCCGGTGGCAGTGCTGCAGCAGTGCACCCTGCCACTGCTTGCTGCAGCAGGAGGGGTCAGGGAAGTTCCATGTGATGCAAAGAATCAAACGCATTAAAATTAAAATAAAAATTAAAAAAAAAAAAAAACAACAAAACAATAAAATAAAATAAAATAAAAAATAAAATAAAATAAAATAAAATAAAATAAAATAAAATAAAATAAAATAAAATAAAA
>JBCJKH010019942.1:0-19409 GCA_039877255.1 Loriculus beryllinus
TGAAAGGGAAGAAGGTTCAATTTGTTAAAACCAAGAGAGATATTCATTAGAAACACACACCACATTTATGCTATCAGACACTCCTGAGCTAGCCATAAACATGTTTTTCTCCCCACCTTGCCACAGCTTTAGCACCCCATTTGATCTCAGAAACCAGTTCATTAACGACACTGCTCTATACCTGTGATAGATAACAACTAGCACCACGTTTAGCATGTTTTGCAGCGTCAGAAAACCAACCTCCAGGTAGGGGCAGAGAGAAGAGCCTGCCTGTTCAGCATTTCAACGAGCCCTTTGCCATCAGCAAAAACACTGCTGCTTTTTCAGATGAATTAACCTGTTCTACCCGTCAAGAACTGGCTGTACAAATGCTTCTCTGAGGTTTGAAATACACAATACAGTGGAAATTAATAAAAGGAGTTGGCAGCACAGAATTTAGTAAACCTTCCTGCAAGTGGCTTGCAATTAGAGACTGGGCTACATCAGTATGCTGTCAACAAGAACACTAAGGGTCAGGAACCACCTCATCAGCCAAGTCAGACCCTCAGCTGGAGTAAGCTGTGTCCACAGGATCTTTCCTGGCGAGTTTCCAGTGGCAGTGGAATCAAAAGGCAACAAAGCACTTTAAGAGAGAGCCATGAGAGTTTCATCAGCTTGGACTGAACTGCATCACTGCACTACACAGGTACACCCTCAAACCCATCCCTATGATCTCCCCCATGACCAGCAGTGCCTCTGCAAGAGATGATTCCTGGAAGACAGGCAAGCAGTTCTAGCTCTATGCAGCAGAGGGAAGCAGTAAGCGCTGTAACATTGACTAGCCACACGACTGTCATGCACTAAAGGCTTAATTATGTTCTCAAACAAAATACAATGAACTCTGTCATAAGTAATCACACAAGAGACTGTGAAGTCAGTAGCTCAGTGGAAATGGCCTCTATGAAAGATGAAGCACAATTTTCTCTGGCTTTAGGGAAAACTTGCTGAGCCCTGGAAAGAAAGAACTGGAATACAGAGGCTTTTTGCTTTACTTATCAAGACCCGACTTCATGGGGTGGTGTTTTACCAAGAAAACTTACCAAAAATAGAGATATTCCTTCTAATCTCGAAGGTACCTTAAGGATTTACAACTACATCTGCTTTAGTAAGGGAAAATACATCCCCAACTCCAGGTGTTGGCAGACAGACAAAGGAGGAAACATTTTACTTACAATATACCTGTAGTATTCAAAGCGTGCCCATTTTATGTTTTACTTGGGTGCAGTTTCCCCCTGCACAGGAACTAATCATCCCTGCACAAAACTCAGTTTTGATGTGGATCCTATTCGCCCATAGTTCAGGCATTTGTCATTGCAAAAGAAATTTGCAGAATTGAATGCATTTCATCACACACAATTCTTTCACTTTCATAGCAGGCAGCAGAGCCTACAGAACTATTTCTTTACAAGTGATTACAACTCCCAAACAGGTAACAAAGACAATTATGACACTGAAAATTGTACTGCTATTGTGGATAAAAGAAAACGTAGCTCTGCTGCTGAATGCTTCAAGGTCAAACACTCCCTCAAAATTCGTATCTAAGATATCCAAGGTCATCACTGGTGTACATTTTGTACTCTTTGGTATAATACATTAAAGGAAGAAGGAGCACTAGGACACCAGCTCAGGCTGCAGGATACCACTAACCTGGATGAAGCCTTCAGGGCAAGTCAATTCCCTCCTCCTGGTTACATCTTCCCTCTCATTTTTGAGGCTCTGTTACATATTCTGCACTTCTCTCCTATCAAGCAAGGCTCTAACTTTCGGTTGGAGAATCTGACTGTGACTACTGTAAGTCCAGAGAATGGGATCATCAGATCATATTAATTCATGTATGATTTTTTACTGTGAAAAAGACCTAACACACCAAAGCCCAGCACATAAGGAAGCACATCACTTTTAGAAGTACCGTGCTTAACAGGGACTTCTCCCTTCAACCTCCAGCCAGGGCACTTCATGCTTTGAGTCCTCTTTATGCCTCGAGGCACAAGCAGCTGAAGTAGACAATTCCTTGCTCATGCTCTAAAGAAGATTTGTGAGGACGGGAGGCAGAAGAAGACAGACCAGGTAACAATAATTATTAAGTTATTAGAAGCACACATCATATGATAAAAACTTGAAAGTAAATTGCTTTGAAATACAGATTTTTTTATGTTCCCCAATGCTTAAGATGAAATAATATTAAATAACTGCTGTCTGAAGTTAAAATTAGAGGTTAAAGGAGACTAATTACTGATTATTTAAAGGGTAGCTGTAATGAACTAAGATAAAAAGAGATGTCACATTTCTAATCCAGATCCTATATTTTAAGCTGGGAATGTGACTCTAGCCAAGTATTACCAGGAGAATGCACTTCCACAGAAGAAAGCTGTGACTTGCAATAAAGTTCCTACAGTAATAGAAAGTCTACAGTGTTTCAGGTCATAGCACTATTTCTGCTCTCTGGATCAGAACACAGATGGGCTTTAACAGGAAGTTTGTGTTTCACATGTAGTTTAACACATACACATGTATATTTTAATACATCCAGGAGTTTCACAGCGTAAGGCATAAACCCAATTCTTCCAGTGCTGTGTAATGAAACCTGCACTGCAAGTGACATGACCTTGATATGAAGAAAAATTAAACCCAATCAAATTACTGTGTATTACATTCTCTCACCAAGGCAGAGCATCACATCAAGCTTTTAGAACATGATATTCAGCAGGGAAATAAACTTAATAAATTCAGAAAAAGAACTACATTGAGTGATTTTCTTTCTTTAACCTTTGATTTCAAAGCCAATAATCACAGGATATAAAGCACTTTCATTTAGCCTTTAACAGCTACAAAATACATACACAGGAGTAAAACGAAGCACAAAAAAGCACCGAGATTAGTAAAAAAAAAAAAAATCCTTTTCATTCTATTCTATGTTTCTATGAGGCTATTCAATGATTCAAAAATATTAACTTCAGCCTTGCTGATTCAAAGTAACTGTTTTCCCTAAAGTCAGCAGATTTCTGGTGCCTTTTCATGCATTGTCATCTCTCCTTATTTAGGACATCTCATAAGTAGCCTTGACTGCATTAGGGTGGTAAGAGAATGAAATGCCAATTTAGAAGATGCTTAGTACTTGAAAACCTGCAGGGTGCCAACCTGCTTAAAGGTAGACGCTTGCTTTGATGTGTTGCTGTGTCACAGTTTGCACCTTCAAGGACTGAAAACTTCCGTAAGTAAGAGATGAGCGCACCTAGTTAGCACTTTGTCAAATTAGGTTTAACATCCAGCCCTGCTCAAGCACACTGACTCCCCCCTTTGCTCATGAGAGTGATGGGATTACAATAAACCAACCTTTTACAAGGGCAATAGAGGAAAATTTTTCTCTTTCATCAGCCACCAACATTATCACTATCTCAGTAAGTTCTATAACCACCAGACCAGTACAACACAGCCTCTCTTTTGATCTTTGATGGAGAGGATGAGACTGCTGTCAATATGAAACTGGAGAGCAGGAACAAGGACTGCAGAGTTCCCTAGACAGCCAATGGTTAGAGGAGGTGAGGCTCTTCATGTGTCAAATGCTTTGATAGCCAGCCTTTTGCTGTAGATAAGGCAGGACTCGCTATCCCCTGTCCGATTCCTCTAGAAGCAAGGATTAACTAGCACAAAGATAAGGAACCTTCGCCTGGCTGGGGGTTACTATTGATTTGTGAATTCTGAGATGTGAACTTTAAACAACTTGGAGCTTTGACTCCACATGGGGCATACAAGAGTGCGTTCAGAGAGCTGTCAAAAGCTTCTCATCTACCTAAGCACTCAATATCAGCACACATCTGATGTAAGGCACTGAAGAACCAGTCAAGTTACACATTCCTTTGTGCAGCATGTGCTGTATAGCACACGGGATATGTCTGTCTCCTCATTTGCTTTTTCAGAGCCAGGCAAAGTTAATCCTTGTTAATTTCTGAATTTCCAAATTGATGAATTGTGAATAGATATTGCTTTGGTTTTCCAAACCAGCCCACTACCTTACAAATGCTGCTTACAACGCTCATTTCTTTAGTGATATCATGCACAGGCTCCAATCAAATCGCCTATTATGCAGACCAAACACAGAAGATATTGTACCCCCACTAAGAAACAGCCATAGTCTTGCAGGGAACACCAATAACCCACGCCAGAAGACCCGAGGTTCCATCACTAATGACTGAAAAGAAAGGTGTAAACCCTTCTATCTCAGTTTTAGCCCATTTAGACATCCATCAGCAAAGTCTATAGTTACCATATGCCTTCACAGACAGCTTACCTTAGGACTTTCAAGAGCAGCAACTCCAGCCAACAGATGATTAATATGTCAGCAAAATAGTTCTCTACCTTCTCTCTCATAGCAGATGAAAGACATTTATTACCCTGTCCCTTTCCAGTCTGATGTTACAGAGACGCCAGACTGGAGAATCTAACCTCGGCTGTCCCATATTGTCATTTTAATTAAAGCCATATCCTGTAAAACACTATATGCTCCTGAAGCCCTGATAAGATCCCATTATCAGAAAGGAGCAAATTCGTGATGCTATCTGGGCCAGCCCATGATTATCTCTCAGAACAAAAGGAATGTTATTAAACAAACCTTGTTAGATCACTGTCAGTGAATAGAATGAAAATCACGCTCCAGTAAAATCCCTTATCTCTCTGGGGTCACACCTGCACCATGTAGTCACTGTTCTGTGCTGAAAGCTAAAGCTGAGAAAGAGAAGGAATTGCTGGTTTCTGTTTCACTGTGGAAAGTTTTGTTCCTTTCCTGCAATTCGTTAGAAGGAGAAACACCAACTTTAATATCAATTAACTCCTGGGAGATGACAGGTTCTTAAGTACATTTTCAAAAGCCTCATTAAAAAACCAAAGTGACTGTATTTGTTATTCTAAACGCAGCCATTACTTTTTAGGACACAAGGAAGAAAGGGTTACAACATCTCTCTTACCTTTCAGGTTTAATGATCTCCTGTGGAACAAAAGCAGTGGGAGGTAATTACCACACTGCCTTTCTGTACCATTCTTTCACTTCTCTGACTCAGGCAAATAATCCCCTTGAGGAGGATCCTGGTCTTTGTGCAGCCAGAACAAACACTCAGCAGCTCCAGGGGAGGCAGGGAGCTGTGTCACAGCCCTGCATCCTCTCCGGTTTCTTGGTGTTACAGACACCAAAACCAACCTTTTGTTTTCCAGTCCACACATGCACAGGCCATATTTCTGTTCTTCCAATCAAGCACACAGCTAAGGCTGGTCTGTGTGTCCCATTCCAAAAAGCCTCATTTAGCTCCTCTGACTTCACAGCTACTAATAGACAAGTTTTGAATCAGAAAAAACCCAAAGTACAACCTGTCTTTCCTACTGATTTTTAATCACTCTGCTTGTTATTACATGAGTAGCAAGAACAGCTCTACAACACTATGCAGCTAATAAACCATCCTCCTCTACTAGGAAACCTAAACAAAGAGCCTAAACTACTTGGGAATGGTGTTATCTGGGGTCTGCACAGATGATCACAAGCAGCTGAAGCTTCATTAGTTACCATTCATCATCTGAGCTGCATTAACTCCGCACTCTCCCCCCACCAGGACGCAGCATTCCAACACCATCAGGTGGCTCAATGCACGCAGCTGCCTCCTCTTCACTTGTGCAGAGGGTGCAAGAGCACTTGTGGACCCTTCACACAGCTCAGCTGGAGACCAGCAGCTCCCTGTGCTGTGGGATTACAGCGTATCCTACCCCTGCTATCCCAAGATAAACACCACCCTTTTCTGGGAATGCAGCCCTTCCTAATCCACGTAAGGAACTACAGATCTAGCAACAGCAGTTCAATGAGTAATAAAAGGCTACTAAGAGGAATGAATTCAGATCCCAAATAAGTTTCAAACTGAAGTTGTAAGGCAGAATACACTGTCCTGGTCAAACAGCAGATTCACACATTTAGCTTCTCTAATATGTATTGTTTTATCTCAAAATAAATCATGAAAGAAAAGTCGGTAAAGGGAGCTGGCTGCTGATAAAAATGATATTTGCAATGAACTAAAGGACATGAGCTGGTGTATTATATAAATTCATGATCAGTTAAACTGGTCTTCAAAAAGAGAGTTTTATCTTCCTCATCCATATGTATTTCGATAGCATAACAAATACAGATACAATTTTAAAGGGTTGCTATTTCTATCTGATGTATTTTCATACCTCATTCTAATTGCAGCAAAAGCCTTTAGTTGAGCAGGGTCTTCTATGATTGACTACTCACTGATGTGTACCGCAGCAGCTCCACTTATTGATGGACAGGAGGGAGATTTACAAAGATGCCTTCAGTGCCAGGACCAAGGTCTTGAGGACCTCAGAACTGAGGTCCTAGGGGTTTCTTTATAGAATAGATAATGTTAGAAAGGACCTTAAGATCATCTCGTTCCAACCACATAGAGCCTGGCTTTGACATCGCCTGCATATGACTGAAAAGGGGAATCCTTGCTTCTGTGCCTTCCGGATCAGTGCTGGATCTCCTGCTCAGCCCATGATGTTTTCTTGATGCTTTTTGAAGCTTGTGGAAATAGGAAACAGCTTCAAACTAACAAACCTTGAAAGAACTGCCTGCTCTCTTGCAGTCAACCTTGCCAATCCCTATGGCTGGGACATCCAGAGGTACTTTCTGAACCCACATAGTTTGGATTGTGAAAAGTATTCCAAAGAAGTTTTCTTGAGTGTCTGATAGAAGGGCATTAGCATTTGCCTCCTGGAGTTTCCATGATGAATGGGAAAGGCTGCTTTTGAATTTAATCCAGGAATATTTGTACACAGTAGCTGTTGATAGCATTTGTTCTCTAGACCGTATCTAGGAAGCAAAGATCTATTACAATGGCCCAATTCTGGCTGCAGAGATGTGGTCATTACTAAAATAAGCTTGCAAGGTGCTGTAGAAGCCTTGCAGTTCTATTTTACTTAAACTGTTTGCCATTCTTCCTGAAATTGATTTTGATCTAAATACATATTTTGTTCACAGAGTCTTGGCTCTGGTATCTTTTCATTTACTGAAATATGGTGCTACTTGACCAATTTAACCTTTACTTCTACGTGATCCAAACAGCACATGCTTTCCAGTATCTCTCTTCCAGCCATAAACATTATCCTTCCACTCATGTATTTTCCCTACGACGTCTGACTTCAAGTCCCATATGCACACTTGTAGTTCATTTGGCATCCTAGTTCCTGTCACTAGGTCCTCATGTTTTGTGCTTAGTGATCAGGTAGGGAAGGTAGGTGGAAAAAAGGAAGATGGAAACAAAAATATCTTAAGATTAACTTGCAACACTTGTATTTTGCAGACACTCTCAGTTTTCAGACCTTCTCAAAGGATGTGTAATGCAGTTTGCAAGCCAGGGCACCTCAGTTCACAGCCAGCCAGAAGCTCCATACATGCCTAGAAAGAACCTCCTTGGTAGAGCTGGTTGACTGCAGCCACTATGAGCTGCAGCAGAGAAAAGGTGAATGTTCCAGGATCCATTCCAACTTTATGTGTGAATTGTTGGCTCCAGTGGTTTCTTACATTAATGATTTATTTCTTTTGCCCTTGCTCTTATATTTGTATTGCAGAGAAAACCTAAACAAGCCAAAAGAAGTGTATTTTGTAATTTTCTCATAGGCTGCCCCTAATAATAATTCATTTTCTTCAATACAAGTATTGAAATGGAATTTCCAATAAACACTTCTACATTTCTGCCAGCTTTAACCACATGGTCTTTGTCAAAATCTTCAACAAAAGCTTAATATCTACCCAAGCATCAAGCATTTCTGCATATTAAACTTCAACTGCTAGGGAAAGGTGGGAATTCTGCTTGTGTTTGGCTCTGAAGACACACGTCACCTTTAATCTAGAAGTTTATAAAAAATACACAGGTTCCTCAAGCAAAGAAAAAGCGAAACACAGCTAAAGCGCACCTCACACAGGATCATCAGCCAGGATGTTCAAAATAACATCTCCTCTCCCAGACAGTACCAGGGGACCTCAGCAACTTGCACCATCTGCTTTTGCAGTTGCAGTTGGCATGTGTGCACCTGGCTCCGAAGCCAAGACAGACAAGGATTTACATGTCTATCGGTAACAACACCTACAGAGAATTGTAGAAAACAGAAATAAAGAGTTAACAGAGAGAAAAGCCACCACGCTGCTGCCTTCCTCTACGTCCTTTACTGAGTGCCTCCAGGAGAGATTTGTGTGCAGGCAGTTACTTGTTCAGGCAGGATCTCATCCTGCTGCAAGAACCGATGCTCTCATTGGATGGCTCATCCATGAAGCTGACATTTCCGAACCGTGGAACATTGTGTCACTAGCACAAGGCAGCAGTAAAACAAGCAGCTCGGCAACAACAACAATCTGCCAGCTCTGCCTGCTCTCAGAAGATCAAGGCTCTATCCCTTCCTCCTCTGTTGAAGCTGGCAAAGCTGCTCTCGGCTCCTAGCATAGATTTCCCCAGTGAGATGCAGCTGGACGGAGCACATGGGAGGTACCTCCCCGCTGCGAGGGCCAGCAGCAGCACAGATAACTCAAACCTACTTACCAATTCCACTATCAGAAATAAATAAATAAAGCATAAGCTGCTCCAATTCATTACTGTTTATTCATCCTCTGAGTGCACTACACACAGCTGGTAAATGGCCAATAAATCCTCCCCACTGCAGCGAGCAGGGCTCACTCGGCAGGACTGCCTTCCAACTTTCTTGGCAACACCTCATGTCAAGCTGGTTTTGCACAGAGGAGGAGAGGAGCCATTGCTTTGGGCTGAGTTCATGATACAGTTGTTCATGATACAATTGTTCAGGATACAATTCATGCCATTTCCTTGTTGCAAGGAAGGTGTGTACCAGACGTTCTACAGCATCCTGGGGAGCTGCTATGGAGTAACTTGGAAAGAAGGGAAACTTGCTGTTGCCTTAACAGTTGTTTATGCCAAGAAATGTGAAGGCCCATAGGCCCTTTAATATGGTTTTATGTGATTTAAGTACTCTTGTTTAAATATAATGCCTTTAATATTATGCATCAGGATCATTTTAATGAGCATATCCAACATGTTCAGTGCGAGGCTGGTTATTGACACAAAGCATTATCTGAATGCTATTTTAAGGATGTATTTTGGCACTTGAAGTCCAGCTGTCATCCAGCTGTATGCTTCAGAAAAGTCTTTCCACTTTTAATCACCACTTGTGGTCTTTACAGACCCTGCCCTGGAGGATTCCAAGCTGAAGAGCCAATGTCCATATGTGAAATCAGACAACACCAATACGGGATGAAGAAAGGATCAAATCAAAGTCCAGCATTACTTACCTTCTACTTATCCACCACCAGGCAACATTGGGTGTCAACTTAAACACTTCGGAATGAGGGTGAAACTTTCCTATTATTTCTCATAAAGCTCAGATGCAATTTAGTGTCAAAAAACACCCTTTAAATGTAGCTTCTGAATTCTTTTAAATATAAAACTCCTCACATTATCTCTGAGAAGGCTCTTCATGAAGCCGAGAAATTGATATGAGACAGGCAAAGCACATCAAGTGCACAAGTCATGATTAAAGGACAACTATGGAGTAGAAATAGATGGCAAGGAGTACAAATAAAAGGCCAATTTTCATCATGACCAGGTATTAGAAGTTAGACACCATGCCTGGAAAAGAGAAAGCTGAGTGGTGACCTCATAGCAGCCTTCCAACATCTGAAAGGGGCTGGATGAGGATGCTGGAGAGGGGCTCTTCATCAGGGACTGGAGCGAGAGGACAAAGGGTGATGGGTTCAAACTGAAACAGGGGAAGCTCAGGTTAGATATAAGGCAGAAGTTCTTCACTGTGAGGGTGCTGAGGCGCTGGGACAGGGTGCCCAGAGAAGTGGTGAATGCTCCATCCCTGGCAGTATTCCAGGCCAGGTTGGTCAGAACCTTGGGTGACATGGTCTAGCATAAGACATCTCTGTCCGTGGCAGGAGGTTCAAACTAGATGATCTTAAGGTCCTTTCTAACCCAAACCATTCTATGATTCTGTAAGTACACATTTTGCTTAATACATTTATAAATGAATCTTTTGGCACTTACTCAGAAGAGATGCTGCACACCAGTCATTGGAGGCTTCTAATCCAGTTCTTACCATGCTTTTTGTTTACTTAGTCATACACATGGGCTGGTTTTTAATTGCCTTTGGTCTGTCAAGATTTAATGAACTTTAGAAGCTCACCACAGCACCAAGCCTGGAGCTTACCAAAACAACTGACACAGCTGCTTACAAAAGAGCTGCATAAACAAAGTCTAATTATGTCTAAAAAAGCCAAGTCCATTATATGGAGAAGAAGAGCAGAGAGACCGATTAACAATGCAAAACAATATCAATAGCCAAGATTCAGAAAAGAGGGGTGAGAGAAACCTGGATGCTTGCACTTGGTACTATTACCTCTGTGATGGAGAGTCGAGAAGCAGGAACAGATGTTCTGAAGAAGTATCAATTTTATCCACTAATTTAAATGAAACCCTCTCTGGAGGGAAATTCACCAACTCACTCAGGCTCCCAGCACCAGTTGGCTATTTAGTGAAGGAGATGACATCCAATTTTCATGAAATCCATCTTGTAACTGCTTAATAGGAGTAGATGAAAAGGGTGTGACAGTTTTAAAGCCGAAACAGAGACCCTTATCCTCAGCGACACAATAAATAATGCAAAACCCCTGGACTCCTTTCTGTCAGGGATCACATTAATCCTTGCTGTTACCTCATCCTAAAATAGCCCAGCATTCTGGCACTCTCACAACACAGGAGATAAAGCATGCCCTGCTCATTCACACTCCCAGCAAGCGCCATGTGTTTCATTTAAGACTCTTAAATGAAACAGTAAAAGCCCTTCATTAAACGTAGTTATTCTGGTAAGTTAAGAGAGCACAGATACTGAGCAGGGTTAAACAGAGCCATGTGGTCAGCACAGTATCAGTGTCAGTAAGAATCAGTGGAGGCTCCACTGATTTCTATGGAACTAAAGTCTCATTTCTTATCTCAGTGCAAAACTAACAAACCAAAATATCAACAAATTTAGGCAATGGAAGAATGTCATCAATGTTCAGTTAATGCAAGGCAGGAGTAACTCCCGTGATCCTCATCAATTCAGCTTTCCAAAACATTACATTTCAGGTAGCATTAGTAGCAATTTTCTTTCCAATTGAGTCACAGATGCAAGGAACTGGGTGAAGTTATTTCAGTATAGAAGTTGAGATTAAGTCAGATCACATCTTGAGTTCATTACAGCTCATGTTCTTCCAGGATAAATATTGCTGCATTTGCTGTTAGAACCAATACAGACAGTTTATCTTTTTAGGCACAAATGCAAACACCTAAACCCCAGTGATCATTCCAGCGTAAGTAGGACGAGCCACCTGCAACTGTGTCTGTTACTAGTGCATGGAAGACACATGAATTATTGTTTTACTGGTCTCTTAAGCCATACATTTCAACTGCCTCTCAAAGGAAAAGAAGTAGCAGGTAGCCACTTCTAACTGCGGGTCTCCAGCAATGCAAACAGAACCCTGAGATCACCCTGTAAGTAATCACTAACCACGATTTGGCTGCTCTTTGATTGCTCAGCATCTCATGTTAATAAAGCGCAATCACGAGATAATGATCATCAGCGAGAATGGATGCTAATTCTTCATCTACCATCAAACTACTTTTCTTGTATGAGAAAGATGAATTGCCAAAAGCCAAGTGTTGCCAGGGTTTGAAAACCACAATTCCCCAAGAAAGTCAAACTTCAGAAGTCAAGAATCCCTTTAGCTGGAGTTGAAGGATAAGACAAAGTGAAACAGTCAAATGACATGAAGGAGAGGAACAGGATGTAACCAGCCAGGAGGCCCAGCTATCAAGAATTCCAGCTTTTAGTATCTGCATATACATTAAATATATAATGTAACATGCATAGAGCACAATCTTTGCTCTTGATGCATCAGCACTCAGTGTTTGCTCATCTGGTACTGCCTTTTGCATCAGAGCATTTTGTGCAAGACAGTTTCATCTTCCATTGAATGCAGGTGTGATGCTACATGAAATGATAATGGAAAGAGAGGCGTAAAACCATAGGATCAAGACCAGTTCACTCTGTACTTGACCTTATGCCTACCCTTTAATCCCCTTTCTCCCCAAAAGATTTGATTTCAACCTGTTCCATTCCACTGCAATGAAAACAAAAGAATTAAAATGAACCATATGCACTAGCACATCACCTTGTAGAAATAATCCCATTAAACTTTGATAAGAACAGCTTGTTGACAGCCACTTGGAGCATCAAGGCTATGCTTTGGAGTGAAGATGGGCATTTGGGGTCATTCTTGCACTGTTTTTTCCCTGTTCCACATGAATGCATATAACCCTTTCGGGAATGTCAAACCCTGTCAAAACAAAGGCATGTAGATTTTGGAGAAAAGTTATGTGAGCAAGTAGGACAAAACTGCTAAAGAGTAAGGATAAGATAAGGAAATTCAGTTTGTCTTATAAAACGGAGTCAGAAAGAAGATATGGATTTTGTAAGGTGTATTTATACATACACATGCATAGTTACTCGTTTCCTATTCATGGTAACTTATGTCTGGGTGCACTCCCAGGAACCGAAGTCATAATTCTCACTATGATTACTGTAATGCTGTTGCAAAAAGCCAGCAGCAGAAGATAATTCTTCCTACACCATCCAAATTCCTGGGGCCCAGATCTCCTTAGAAGCTGGATCACACCACAGTCTTACATTCATTTTTCCTTCTTTTTACTGCTTTATTTGTTTCCTTTGGCCTCTTTCCACCTCTTTCATCTGTGTTTATAAGGAGTGAGCACGCTTTTTGAGGCTTTCCAAAGTTGGGCTTCATGCTTTTTAAAGCATTTCTGTTCTGTGCCTCTGATCAAAACTCATTTTTAAAGGGCCAGCCCAGCTCAGCAATATGCAATACTGACTTTGTAGGTGTGTACCTAAATCACCCTGAACGAGGGAAACAACGCTGGGTAACAAGAAACTCCTATTAATAACCCAGTGCTATGGCTCAGGCAGCAGACTCAGCATCCTGCCTAGGGCCCAATTTTACTCTTGAATGCACAGGCAGCAAAAGGGAACTGCAAGCTGAAAAGTTTGGGGTTAGGAAGAAAGTAGGAACATGAAGGTCTTTCCACTCTTGATACCTTGCTCTATTCTTGCTGCCCATTTCTTTTGCAGCATGGATATGACACAACAGATTACTCCAGACTGCCCTCCACTCAGTGTATTTTAACCCTTCCACGGTGGTACATTAGAATAATCCAGTGTGTTGCTTGGGTCCCCTGGAAAGAATTGCTCCAGTGCAGGAAGCATGCTGCAGACATGGGAGAAAGACTACAAACAGCATCATAAATCCAAGTCTGGAGCCCAAGGTTGAGAGCTGGGAAGCTCCAAATGGAATCCTTCAGGGTTTATTCATCTCTAGACTTGGAGAGTAGCCACGAAATCAGATTTTCACTTTGGAAATCAGCTACATAATTTTCCCTAGTCTAATGTTAGGTTCCTGAATTCTTAGTTACACACGAATGAATTCTACAGCCAGCACACTGATAATTACTAAAGGTAGCATCAACCAAGAACATTACTGAGAAAGGGTTTTTTTTCCCTAATTACTCTCCTCAAAGGAATAAATCACTTTCTCATTCCATTCATCTGACCAAAAGAAACCCTCAACCCTAGTAAAATCCCCCCATGAGGATTTCTGGATGGAGAGGAAAAATGGCATTTGGAGTACTGCTACTTGCTCTGGGTCCACAGCAGAGGGAAACACAGCCTATGCTTTTTAGAGCTGCCTATTTGGCATCATTAACTATGCCTGACTTCCTGCAGACGTTCTCACCAAAACTGACTGAGATGATACATATTTTCCTATCATGAAAGTGTCAATATAATAAAGCTCCATGAGGCAGCTTTTGATAGCAGACAAGCTGATTCATAAATTTTGCAGTAGTTATCATGAGAATTAAAAGCAGTGTGGAATAATTCAAAGGCACGAGAACTCATGACTTTGTTCCTGGGTAGTATAAAGCAAAAGTGCCCCAGGAGATGCTTCTGACACCAGCAGGTGTGTTCACTACCATGAGCGTCTGTGGCATATTAAACATACTATATGAGGATGCTAATGCTTAACAACCTGAAAAAGACATTTGTACCAGGGTTTTATAAGTCTCGATTGTAAATTAAAACCATCATAGGAGGTAACATGCAGTAAACCCATGAACATGTTTATATGTCAGATGGAGTCAATGATGGGCTATGGTCTTGTTTCTCATACATCATGAATAGTTGCATCTACAAAAGGCAAATTCTTCACAGAAAGTAGAAAAATTGTGTCTTTTGGGGACATTACAAATGTTTCAATTTGTTACCTATTAGCTCTGTCAAATTAATCATGTACTGACAAAAAGACATTGTGATGGGAAGTGGTCAGAGGATGCTCCAAGAATCACTTCCTATTGAAACAAGGTGCAGAGGTGGATTGGTCAATATCTAGGCTCCAGCTGGGCAGGAGTCAGGCCAGCACATGGAGCAGCACTCCTGGATCACACAATCTACCCACAGACTATGGTCAGAGAACAACAACCAGCTACTGAAAGTTGACAGTGAACAACAAAGCAATGGGTCCTGGATAAAAGCAATCAAGACTCATCACCTTCCTGGCTTCTTTCTGATGGGAGCACCTCAGAATGAGCTCTGAAGAACGGCATCATCATACCACTGATTTAGAAATCTCTGCCTGATTTTAATCCAGCAGGACAGGAAGGCTTGAAATTTCATAGTGAAAAACACCTGGAAAGATCAAGTGCTGAAAACCCTTTATCAAACACAACCATTTCCTAAGTAAAACCCCCAAATATTCAGAAGAATCTTCGCCAGGTTGGACATTCTACCTATTACAGACCACAGGAATCTTTCAGTTCTTACATTCCCTTCAGCTTGTACAGCTTTGCCTCTATAACTTTTAAGCCCCTGAAAGAACATAAAGTTAAAATTTTAATGGCGTTTCAGCAGAGCCTCTTTGAATTTTGTATTAGATCTCAATTTAGCCTCCAGTAAAGCCTTTAAAAAAAAAAGTCTGATGCTTAGAAATGCAATAATCATACAGGAACCTTCCAAAACCAGCATCAAATAGAATAAAATATATTTTATTAATGATACAATTCACAAAATTACTAGTCCTGCCACTCTCTGCCACAAGAGAGACCTCCTCTGCTGTACTGTATTGCATACACATTAGCTACTGGTGTTTATTCTGTGTGATTTAACCTCCTGATTGCTTTGAACGCTTAATGAACGAGGGTGCTTTCACTAATGATTAAGGAGATGTTGGCCATAATAAAGACATTCTAGTAAGGAGCCTGGTCAGGAGCCTGCACTGTAAAGTCAGTAAGAGATCGCTCTTCATGAGGACAGCTTTAGCCTAGACTAATGTAGTCCAGACTAATGTAGATGCAAGGGCTAAACCAGATAGAGCACTGGCAAGAAGAACCTGATGAGCTGCTGTTTGGGGCCAGTTTGATAAGCTTTTTAATGAAACCATTTTACAAAGGCCAACTGACTGATGCATGGAGTGGGTTTTTAATGGTTTAGGGACGTGTAAAGGAAGAAATAACTACGTTAGAATACATCTTCACTAAGCAACATGCTCTTTTAGCATGGATTTTTGCAAGCAGCAACAACAAGGAAGAGTTCTGTAAGAACAACTCACAGTGCTGATGAAATATTAAGCCCTTTTATAAAGATGTTTCATAGAAAATGGCATATTGCAGAATACGGCTGATACTCTCTACTTGCCAAAGAGTACTCAGGTTACTAAGCAGTGATGTCTGCTTTTTGTCTGGCCTCTGACAGGAGAACACAGCCTTCCCAAGCTGGACTGTATTCCCAGTTAAATGCATCTTGGGTCCTACTCCACTTCAGCAGAACTGACTTACTCTATATTGGATGCTGTCCATGCCAAGATTTATCATTTAATTATAACTAGGAACACTGAGTAAATCCCAGTTGCTTGGGGAAATTGCTCAACAGAATTGCAGGATTCTCAATAAAACACTGGGAACTTGCTGCTTAGACATCACCTCAAGGGCTCCCCCTCCTTCCTTAGCTTTCAGTTTTCCCAGAAGAAGACAGGCAACTAATTATGAGGAGCATAATACATTCCAGAGGAAGTCTGAGAAACGTGCTAGGAACTCACACAGGGCAAAGGCATTAGAAAGCTTTCTGACACCTTCAGGTTATCGGAAAGGGACATTATTTGCTATGGGTTGCCAGCTATTCGTTCTTTCCCTCTATCCCCTATGGCTGGTGTAATTTGGTTTGAGCATAGCTAAGCAGGCCTCTGCCACACCAGACCACTTGAAACAGCAGCCTGAAATATTTAGGACACATTTACCATTCTTCATGTCTTCTGCATCACTGAAAAGTAATGGTGTCACTGTCCTGTAGAGTGACATTGTTTAACATAGTCACTGTTGTAAGGGGTGACACAGAATGTCTGTCACAACATCAAACGTAAACCACTTCAGATACACTTCACTTGTTTTCAGGCATTCTCTCTTTTGCCTGTGGGAAAGGACTGAGAACCTCAGTGATTACTGTTTCTATCCTGAAAACCCCAGTATCAAAGGAAGACAATTATCGCTTCTTCAGTTAGAACTCTTGCCAGATTATGGACAGGAACAACAAACCACACCATGTTCCTCAGAGTTTCTAAGAGCAGAATTGAGTCACAGGCAACTTCTATCTATGATGTTCTGAAGAACAGGCAGCTGCAAAAACAAAGACTGAATTCTATAAAGCAGGAAAGCCATCAACTGCCCAATAGCATGAAGTATCTTAAGTTTTCCCAAGCTTCCCCACAAGTCATAAGACAGAACGTCACCATGGGAAAGACTCTAAGCAGTTTCTGACTGTTGCATATTCCAGTTATCATACACTTAACAGTCTGCAAATGTTCTCAGTGCATCATTAGGGCAAACAAACAAACCAACCAAAACTAGAGAAGAAAAAGATTTACAAACATTGACACACTGAATGTCACATCTGAAAGGATAAGGAAGCCTTTTCTTTTCCCCATGAATAGTTACAAAGCAGCAATTACATGCAACTGCAGTTTCTAGTATGTCTTCCATTGTCTGTTTTTTCAAGCATCACTTTCTATGGGTTGGCAAACAGTTGCTACACAAAAAAAAAATAAGGAGCTATAAAGTATGAGAATAATTTATCACAGAAAAGATGCCAAACCCACAATGAACAGAATTCGTTGTTAATTTAAAGCATGACTGCAACCAGGTCAATACAAGAGATTGCAGTTACATGTTTGTCCCTAGTTTCCACACATCTCACAGTGCAGAGTCAAGGGGCCTGCTACAGTTTCTAAAAGCATCATTTGAAAGACTGCAGACTCTTCCAATAATTTACTTAGGAAGGACCTCTGAAGGTCACCCTGTCCAATCCCCTGCTCAAAGCAGGACCAAGACATGAAGCTTACAGGCCTAAGTGGTGATCACATGAAAATTAGGCTGACTGCATGGTTTGACGTCAAGGTAATATAGTCTGAAGGAGATTTACGTCTCATAGCTTCCATTATCAAAGAAGACATCAGAGTTCATTGTTTAGAAGTTTTAATGATTCTTCTGGGAACTGCAGTCACTGAATGTATATAAGAAACCGAGAAAATTCTCCATTTCTCTCTTCAGCAAATGGACAATATGGAGCAAAGAAAAGGAACAGAAGATAGGGATAGACGGGAGAAGAAAATGATTTCAGATACTCCAAAGTAGGCTCGTGCTTCATGCTGCCAGAGCACAGAGGCATCAAGACACAGGAAAGTCAGTGTCAAATTGGAAAGCCCAAGCAGACTTAAAGCATTCATATTCCACATGTGCTCTCTGCATGCTTCTCACTTCATCAGCAATGCTTCTGTGAAAGGCAAGGCCACACGCTGGGAAGTCTGAGAGTATCTCCTGTTAGTTAGGGCTGCAGGAACACTTGGAAGCTACCAGGGTGCTTGATGACTAAGTAGGTTTGGCTGAAGAAATCATGTTCCTTTTTAACTTTATTGTGATAACGTAATTTAGCTCCAGAAAGATCTCTGTTGAAAGCCTTAGAGTAAATAGGAGGCAATTCACAAATGCAATTCATTTACCATTGAACACATGCCTCAGTGGGCAATGTTCCTGCTTGCCTGGAGTCCAGCTTGTTGGGAGTACTCTACTGTGCAGCAATACCATTACTTGCTTTGGTAAGCCTTGTATAATGCATTTATTCTGTTGAAAAAGAGATAAAAATCAGTGGGTTGAATAGCCAGTCAAGGGATTTACCTTCCTGCTTTAGATGACCAAGAAATGACTTTGAGACAAGACAATGCATGGAGCAGCTGAACTTGGCACTCCACCCCTTGTTTTGCCTTCATGCAAAAGAAATCAGAAATTCAAGTCATACTCGGGAAAAACTTCATTGACTCCAATTACAAATCTGCAATGTTAAACCCTGTTTTCACAAGCTGTCTTGCATGTGGCAGACCCTAATCCTTCATGCAGAGAAGCTCTGCAAGGTCGAAGGCTGAGATGAGATTACAAGGTCAGGACTCCTGGCGAGCTCAGTCTGAAAGACAGACAATTTGAAGCAGATGGTTCTGTGTAAAGACCAACTGAGATAAAGGGCACTATTGGAATATAAATGCTTATTACTATTCAAGTAAACAGATGGGTAGGTCTTTGCCAGATCAGGGCCACTTGTAAAACATTTTGGAACTTTATAGTTGTAAAGCCTGAATTTTGCATGATAGAATGAAACACTAAATACCTTTTAGAGTAATAGAGCTAAAAGGAAATGTTCTTCTTTACACAGGTTATTAAATAACAAAGATGGTACCAATTAAGATAAAAATAATAGTGACTATGCTGGAAGGAAGAGGAAATTACAAGTTCAGTTCTGCTTTGATCTCTACATTTGATGGCTTGTGCAGTGTCCCATCCATTACTACTTCCAGGTGCAAACTGCCATGATCCTCATCCAGACACTGCTCAGAAGTGAGTATAACAGGTTCCTTTTCTCTCCAGAATGCTATTCTAATTCTCACACTTACTTTATTGCTCATGGTGTCTACTAGAGAAGATTTAACACACACAAGGGTCAAATTGTGCTGCTATTTAAATAGAAGTAAGAAACCCAAATGTAGCATGTAAAGCATTGTGTATTTATTAGCTGACATAATCCACTATTAACACAGTGTCATAGAATCATAGAATCGTTTGGGTTGGAAAGGACCTTAAGATCATCCAGTTCCAACCCCCCTGCCATAAGCAGGGACA